>JAWWLZ010000177.1:6952298-6977805 GCA_035041345.1 Poliocrania exsul
TGGAGTTCCAGAGCAGCCCTGGAAGGAAACCCTGATTGGGACATGACAAGCACTAAAGCCTCTCATAGGGCTCAGTGCCTTAAGTCAGGGCCCCGTGGGCACAGTGAGACAGCTCAGCCCTGTGTGCCTCCTGCCCTCCCGTTACCCTGGGCACTGCATTCCCTCTGGGCCAGTGCCTGACTCCCCAACCATTTTTAGATTGACTCATGGGAGGATGGCATTTCTTTTTCTCTGCATTTTAGCTGTCATTGAAATGCAGAGGCAAATATTAACAGTGTAATGGGACTATTTGGCAATTTAGTACTATATTGATAAATGTAAGTCAAGCAAGGAAAATATAAAACAAACAAATGTGAAAGTAAGCTGATCTAAATTTAGAGCACACACTTTACCTCTAATGTTTGTATTGCTTGTGATGCTCATTGCTGATGGCCCTGCTCAGTGTGTGTAGGGGGAAGGGTTTCCTCATTTCTTTTGGGAATGAACTTGTGATCACTTTATCTCTGTAACTTCCTTTATTTCTGAAATTCTTCTACTAAACAGTGACATAGGAAGTGGCTGGTCACTGCCCTACAGATCCAAATCCTGAAACTGAACAGGGAAATAAATAGAAAATGGATCCCCAAATGTTTTTTTCAGGAGTGCTTTCACCTGTATTTATGTGGTACCATATTCTGTCCAAGTGGTTGTTTAAGTACAACAGGACTACCTATCAGTACATACATTGATCAATAAATTGTTACAACTTCCCATACCAGATAAGTAGAGCTCTTCTGTTTTGGAAAAATACAGCAACTCCTTTGTCTGTAGAGAACCAACTGCTTTTATATAATTTTTGAAGCATGAATTATATAAAGTTCATGGGAAAATATTTTAGTTATCCCTTTTTTTCTCTCTGAATCTCTAATTCTCTCCCCCTCATTCCCACTCCTCTTGACAATAGTTTCTATCTTTGTTCCATGGCATACTATTCCTACTAAGAAAACACATGCTTTGAACAGCTGGCAATGCCAACCTGCTGCCACAAGGCCTGCTCTGACATCTGACACTGTCACCCCAGGATTGCCTGCTGGCAGTGAAGATCTTCCTCAGTGGAACTGAGACCTGACTGATGCCAGCCTAAAGAAGACATGTTAAATGTTCCTGCCACCCCAGGAGTACCTCTTGCTCTTTGTTGACAAAAAGGGCTCCTGGCACAAATACAGTGTGGAGACAGCACATAAAGGGTTGTGAGACAAATCCAATCCTTTTATATAGACCAGCTGATATATCCCACAGGTTTTGTGAATGTTACTTTGATTGCCCAACTGTTGGGTGATTTTCTTTGTTACTGTAGCTTCCAGTCTTAACTTCCCTTTGACTTAAGAGGTATCAGGAAGAATCACTGCATGCAGAAACCAGCAAGCAATACAGACTGCTTAAGAGTCATTAGTTTTACAGGACGACCATTCAGATGAATAAAAGACTTCAGTCTAGGTCAAAGGCAATAACTCTTCCAAGCTGGACTTTGGTTTGCTCCTAAATAAACGTTTGATAAGGAATAGAAATTATCTGGAGACACTATCCTAGAAAGATAATCTTTCCAGACACTACCCAGAAAGAAGGAACTGAAATTTATAAAAATACAAAGCCTTAAGTCAGACTTGTGTACTACAGGAAGAAAAGGCTCTCTAGGAAAAGAAGAAACCTGGAAATGCAAAACATTAATCAAAATCCTAAAAGGATAAGTCCAGAAGTCTCCTAGAAAATGTTTTCTGTGAGTTTGCAGGTTTTGGTCTTGGTTTTGTCTACTTGTAAGCTAGGTTTACCAAACCATTTGCAAACTCTGTGTGAGACCTGTACAGGACACTCCAGGTGGATGACTGACTCAGGGACTCTGCAGGACACTCCAGGTGGATGACTGACTCACGGTCTCTGCAGGACACTCCAGGTGGATGACTGACGCAGGGACTCTGCAGCTGCACTGCAGCTCTGGAGGCTGTGCAGGACTTAGAAGAGACTCTCCTCCAGTTTTCAGCACCCACCTCCAAAATAATTCTTGGTAGAGGATCTGTACCCGAGAGCATGCTTAGAGTGCCAAAGAGAACTTTTTCACACAGCAGACTTGAAGTGGGTAGGGCAGTGCAGTTTCATGAGCATCCTCCTCTCCTGGGTGAGGTTTATGTACACACAGTTTGATAAAGGAAAGGAATTAAGAAGTGAACAAATCAAGAGACAGGCTTGAGACTGAGTGGGTGCCAGAGGGTAATTGTGCTCTTTCATTTTGACCAGGCTCAGCAGACTTGCAGTCAGAGATTCCTGCAAGCTGAGGTTTCTTTCTCTCCTCTTTTGGTCCTGAAATGGCAGAGTCTCATACTATCAACACTGAGGTCAAGCCTGACCACAGGGTCATAGGAAGCCCCAGACTGGAGAATGCTGCTCTGGAAGTTATGTAATGTTGCTCTAAAAATAAATGTCAATATTAAATGTAAGTACTTTACATCTTTATCACCACTATGTGGTAAATCCAGAGAGAAGGAGTGAGGAAGCACTAAATGTGGTCAAAACTGCCATTTCTTTTTGTTAACTGAGAATACAAGCTATTTTATTTGCTCACTTTGCTGTTATTGACAGAAATTATTTTCCTCCCACACTGGAACATTTTGGAATTCAGTGTCATGCCTGAACTCTTCCTGTGACTGTGCTGTGTAAAGCACCATTGTTTCTTTCCCACTTTGATTGCAGCATCGCTCATGGAGGCTGCAGTTTCCAAGGCGTTGCATCCCTTATTTCTAAGCTGTGAGAAATGACAGATCCAGCTTCTTGAACTGAGGGGAGGCACATCCTTCCCAGGGAACCTGGGATGTGTCCCTGAGCAATGCTCCTCTCCACAGTCCCTACCAGAAATGTGGGAAGCAGCTCCCATACGCAAAGAGATTTCTCTCTCCCTGAGCAGGTGGCCATAAAGCTCTTCCCCCTTTCTCCTGCACAAGATGGCAATGTTTACATCTTTAGAGAGGTTGTCAAAAATCCAGATGGATAATTTCTGAATATTCTAACCTTCCAAAATATTTTCAAGTGTTCTAACCTTTGGGAAACATGTTAATATGGATTTCTACAAATATACAAGCTCTAACAAGTCACTGCTCTTTTTTCCAGTCATAGGCTTTTTGAAACCATTTACATCTCTACTATGTTACAAATTGCTTAATAATTGTTTTTGACAGGTTAAACTGCTAGTGAGTATAAAAGAAAATAATCCCAAGGTAGTGAGCTGAACAGTTCAGTGATTCTCTAACACATTACACTGTTGGAAAGCCTTAAGGAGAACAAAAGATGGGAATCCCACAGACCAAGGTTAAAACAAAAAATTACTCCCTAACCTTATAGCACCCACAGGAAACTAAAACTCTTCTGTAGAATTTTAAATTTGCAACATTAATAAAATAACTGCATTAAAATGCCATCATTTGTGTTACTAGTCCATGGAAACACTTTAATTCCTTTTTATCTCCTATGAGATCCTTCCCATAAGGATTTCTCTAAATTATACCTCCTGTCCTTCAGTGTTGTGGATTAATAATGCTTCACTAATGAGGATTAAATAGCTCAAGAATTCTGTGATGTGTGCAAACAGCAACACTGTAAGGCAAGATTTGCATTCAGAACCAAGAACTTTGTTCAATTTTCAAAAACCTGGAATTATGCTGCAGAATTTCCCTAGGCAAAATTTAACTGCCTTCAATGAAAGCTTTGCTTTTTCCTTCGTAGGTTCATTACTCTGAAGATCAGAAGTGAACAGCCTATTCAGATCCCATGACAATCCCCCAGTCCCCCTGCAGTATATGTACATTTGCTTCTGTTTGGCTAAGATATCTGTACCCTTCTTAACAGGGAGACCTCAAGAGATGAAGGCATCATCGTTTCTTCAAAAATTTCCTTTAAAATGTAAGTACAATTTCTTATTTCTACTTGTTTGATTTCTGCCTCCAGACACTAAACCTCGTTGTGACTCTCAATGTAAGTTAAACAGCCCTTGAAAAAGTACTTATGGTCTGTTCCAGTCACCTGTGTATTGTCACCTATGTGTGATCTTCCTATTTCTTCCTTATGAAGAGATGCTACCCCTGGCCCTCTAGTAATATTTGTTGGTTTTCTACATGGAATCCAGCTTTTTACATCTTTCAAGTGAGGGTTTCACATCAAAATCCATTATTGCATGTGGTGTCCCCAGGATGGTACAGCTGGGAGGTCCCTTCTCAGTCTGTTCGCTCATTTTTAGTGCATGTTTCACTCAAGCTGTACAAGGCAAAATTTTTCATCAGAATATAAGGAAAATATTATCAAAATCTACACAACCACCATTATCAACACATTCATAATCTCATTCAAAATCAAGTTTGCTGCTTCAGCTATATTTTTCAGAAAAACTGTGCTGATTAGCATTTATTACATTTCTGTCCTTTGAATCTCTATAAGTTCCTTATTAACTTTTCCATTATTTTACACAGGACTGACATATGACTAAGAATATAGTTTCTTACTCACGTAAAGTTCTTGAAGTCTTTGGAAAATGTTATTACATTAGCTATTTTACCCCACATTTCATGATTTTGAAAAAGATCACAAGGCCAGATGTGCCCTTTTAAATATCTTCTTTTCAGTTCTGTAGAGTACAAGACATCCAAGTCTGCTGATTTAAACTTGTCTTCCTTCTGTGATATCAACCAAGAAACTTCATTGAACACTTCTGAATCACTACAGACAATTTTACTGTCTTCACCTGAAAACAGCTTAACACTTGAGTAGGATCTGAAGGATTGGGCTGTGATTTGACTGGAATATTCCATGGCATCACATGGCTGTATTTAATTTCTGAGCTCTACTTTTCTTTATCTGCTTAGTAAAGGGCTGGATACTACAATCCTACTGCAATCAACTGCAATAGTTCTTCAACAGGTTTGGGTCCAACTTCAACTGAATTATGAATGAAAAAACCTGTTGAAATGAGCTTTCCAGCTCCCCCACATCACCTTACTATTCCTGAACTAACAGTAGGAAGCCAGTATCTGGAAAAGATGAATCACTTCCATTTGCAATTTAAGCATACTGATGTATTAGCTGCGATGGAGGTTTTTTGGGACTTTGGGAGGTGTGAATCTGTGAGTTTTTTACTGGGTGCAAACAGAGGAATGCAGGCTGCAAATGCCAAATTTCTACTTTATGTTACTAAACTACTCCTAGTTTGACATGTATAAATAAATATATACTGAGGTACAAGTGTACCTGTTACCCAAGAACTGCAGTAGCTCTGTGCGGAAGGAATATTCTCTGTTCTCTTTTAGGCTGCTTATAAGGACAGTTGTTTGTTTTTGCAGCAATAAAGGATTAAGACTTTTGGGTTCTGCTGAAATGAGCCTGCAGTCCTTATGCTGCAATCTCAGAGCGCTTCATCAGAAGGACAGACTTAGCTAAACACATAATAAAAATGGTATCAGTTTTACCTTATCAGAATAGCTAACACAAGCACACTGCTAGAAAAAGTCTGGCTGGTTTTAGAGGTACACAGGCTGTGTTTTCAGCACTACTTTGGATCCTGAAGTACACTGGAATGCCCAAATGTTGGCATGTAAGTATCTCTTATTTATGATAAAGAAGTGTCAGTGTGAATTCTGAAGAAAAACTTGCAAAGCTGGATTTCATGTCCAACAGCACATTTCCAAACAATATACTTTGTACTATGGTCATGTTTCAGTGCTGAGCTGTATAATTTATCCTACAGATGTCATTGCACACTCTCAGATTACCATGAACTTCAGACATTGATATAAACATTTTATTAAGTTGTTCTAATGCATTGCTGCCATGATGAAGCTCTGGAAATAGAATTGATTTGGCTTGAATGTTTGAGTAAGGTATTTCACAATGACCTCAGAAGTATCTCCAAAGTAAAAGTAGTGTGAAAAAGAAAACCTTCAAAACTCAGCCTTTAAAGGGGAATGAAAGATGTGGTGATGTGCAGAGCTTAAACTCAAGGCTACCCAAGTAAGGACTGAAACTCATTGCCAACTGGGACAAATGGCAAGTGTGACACAAGGTACCTCAGGGCAGCTCCCTGCAAACAGGGCTGCACTGGATCTCCTGCCCCCTCACTAAAGGCAAGAACTAGAGGCAATCACCTGAGGCAGGTAAACTGCCTCTTGGACTTGCTGCAGCAAGGAGAGACCAAAAGCTGCTGTTGTGCAAGATTCCCCACAAACCAGTTGGGGCAGGAGGGGTGTTGAAGCAATCCCACTGCATGAGGTTCTTGCAGCTGAGGCTGCTCCACACTGGCACAGCTTCCTTTAACTGCTGTGAAAGTCGAGTCCACCTCTGGCAGCACCAACAGCTTTTGGGATCCAGCCTGTTCCCCAGGCTCCAGGCTGGGCTCTCTGCCCTGCACTCAGGACTGGGGTGGGTTAGTTACATGGGATTACAGCTAAAATCACTGCATCCTCTCACTGATACCAGCTGGCACAGGACAGTACTAAGCACATGTTTAAGTGTGACTGATGTTGGTTTAGATGCTTAGAATAAGGTAGCTACTCCTTAAAAGGGAACTGAGCCTGAGCCTTGTAGATGGCTGAAAAACTGGCAGAGCAGTGGCCAAGCTCTTTCTTCCAGCTCCAGGAGTGATCCTGGGTATTCCACAGCACTCTGCTTATTCTGAGATCAAGGCAGAAGAAGGAGGAAAGAAGAGCTGGTCCTGTCCTCTAGAGACACTTGCCTTGTTATGTTAATGCTGACAATTTTCATTACCCTTATCTTTTTTATCCCTCTCTCCCATAGTGCAGAAACCGTAGCAAGCTCAGTGGAGAAGCAGAAGCTGACTGGGAAAAGTTTTTCAGCTTTTCCTGGAGGAGATGAAGATTATTATTTACCTATTGAACAGCAGTATGACCTTAAATAAGAATATGCAGATTCAATTTAATAGTCAGCTAGGAAAATACACACTGTGCTTGAAGTTGGACCCTTAGAGCCACTGAAGGGTTTAGCAAATGTCTTCTTTCACATCTGTGGGGATGTGTAAGAGTGGTCAGCTCTGTAGGCATCTGCTAATACTAGTGCTCATTTCAGACAGTTCTTGCCATTTCAGCTCTGGAAAAAGCTCACTTTTTGTACCTCTATGAAGTATTATTTAAAAGCCAAAGACTTCTGGTTACCTGGCAACCTATAAATGAAGTCTTTGGAAAAGGAACCTGAAAGGAGGGACCTATTGAATATCAGTCATCTTTCTACATTGTAAATGAAGCTATCTCACAAAAGAAGTCAAATAGAAATGGGTCTTTCCACTCGGGGACTAGTTTCCAGTTAGAAGTATTAGCAAAATAGATAGATAGATAGATAGATAGATAGATAGATAGATAGATAGATAGATAGATAGATAGATAGATAGATATAAAAAAAGTTTATATGAATAAATAAAGATGGTAAACCTTTTCCCTATACTGACCTTTTCACTATGGTGCCCTTGCAGGTGTAACTTTACCTGAGGTGAAAAAAGCTTCAGCTCTCTTAGAAAGGCTGCAGGTGTTTACCATAATTAATTTAACCATAGGAACAGTCAGAGGAATGTGCCTGAGCAACTGGTGCAGCCAGGACATTGCAATTTTCTCCATTTCAGGCTTCAACCTTGCATGGAAAGACTGCCCTCACCCATCCCATCAGGACCTCAGTGCTGACATCTGTCCAGTTAACAACACGTTGAGAGAACATTTTCATTTTAATTCCTCCTGTAATTCTGGCGCATAACCTGTCTCTAGATGTGAGCTAGAGAACATTACAAGAGAGAAAGCAGGGTGAAAACCGAAGAGTGAAATGCCAGACAAATCGAGTGGTGAGCCCTGGCACAAAGGCTGCTCCTTCTCCTTGCCATTCCTCACTAAGCACAGGAGGAAGCTCAGGCTGTTCTCTGCAGATGCAGCAGCTGCAGCAGCACACTCACAAGCAGCTGAACACAAGCAACATGCAGATGTCTGATTTGGTATTAATAGAATTTCAGATGTACATTAGAGGGGCAGATGTGTAATCTGGGACTACATCCAAATTGTCTTCTAAGGCAGTAAAATAATCAGGAAGAATTTCTTCCTTTTCATTGTTGCTCGCCTTGCTCCTATCCCTTAAACACTAAAAGCAAGGAAAAAGAAACAAAATAACAACCTTAAAACAAACAAACAAACAAACAAAAACCAGAACAAAACAAAACAAAAAAACAGACTGAAGCATCACAGTTGATGTAGTTCTATGGCACATTATCAAAAAATTGGTTATGTCTGGAAGGGCAATGGCTTTTGAAGTAAACAAACATTTAAACCTGACTGTTGTAAAATGACCTTATTTAACCGAGGATCAGACCCCACTTAACACCTAGTGCCTATAAAGAAGAGAAGGATCTTAAAGTGTGTTTAAATGTTTCCTTTCACGGTTTCCATCAACCATTCCCCTCTCACCCTCCTGCCGAGGTGTCTGTTCTTTGCACTCTGGGCTGAGGCACCGTGGGAAGGAGGGGCACAGTGTTGGTACAGTCACTTCCCACTGATACAAAGAGTGAAACAGAAATTATAAAACCGCCCTTTCCTGGTAGAATTCAGTGTAGAGTGGGATGCCAGCGATCCTGCACTGTTCCCAAATGTACACACTTATGAAAAGAACTGTAAAGCTCTTAGAGAAGTTTTAATGTCTTCTTTTTGAATTACATAGATCACGACCTGTAAGTGTAGCTAAATAGTCTCGAAGAGGGAAAAAAATCCCTGCCTGGCTTAACCCCACCTGTAACAAGATTCTTGAGACTGTCTTGGAATAATTCAAAATAGTTATTAAAATAAAAATGAAGCTGCTTCTTGCTACTTCGCCTTTACTATACAAACAAGAACAATAAAAGGCTTTGCAGTGGTGCAATCAAAATTCATTCTTCTGGTTTTGTTCTTTGAGGCCAGCCACAGAAATCGCTGTGCTGGAAGATGCTAACAAGAAAAAGGACTGTTGTGAGGTTTGTTATCTACATTACAACCATGGCAAGTTCATCAGTACAGACAGGAAAATGCTCTGCCAGTGCTGCTGTTTGTTATGTGGTACTTTCATCCCTGGCAAGGTAAGAAAACTACAGCATCTTGTGTAGAGTAATGACAATGATATAGGTCTGCTTTTTCATCTTCCCCCAAAACCCAAGCCCCAAACCCAAAGCTGTTTTTCCACAGAAATGCCACATTCCCAAACCATCATAAAGCCCTTTTGATGACTGAGAGCTGTGATCCTGAATTCATGAGAGCAACAGAGTGCTGGCCTGGGTTCTGTTATTGGGGAAAAGATGGGAAACAACCAGATCACTGCTGACAACTTGAAAGCTTAGCAGGAGAAATAAGAAAATACAACAGGATTTCACAAATCACTAGGTCCATAGTGATAAAAATGTTTTACTTACTTATAGAGGAGGAAATAAAATTTTTCTAATCCTCAATCAGAAGCTGTGTTCTAGCTGGATGCTGTAGTCAGATCCAACAGACATAAAATACTGAGGGAACAAAAATAATCAAATTGGAAAAAGCTACAGGTTACTGAAATAACAAGATGAAAGTCTACCAGTATCATTCAGCCTTTAGAATGTACAGATGGATCTAGAAAAACCTGAACCCTGTCTTATTCTATTATATACTATTAGGTACTATTGTACTATATGTAGTATTTAAAGTTACTCTCCTAAACCCAAAGACCTTTTGTAAGATTCTTGCAGCTGAAATCAGAAATAAGACTCCACTTAAATTTAGCAGATGCTCACAGGTATTCCATAAATTATAATTAGTCATCTGGAAACTGGGGTGAAGGACAGGGGAGAAAGAAAAAAATATTTTTGTTATGTTTATAATTTTCATTTTCCTAAAACAAAAAAAGCATGAGCAGATTAAACAAGCATATATCAAATACCATCAGGTACACTTCTTCACAGAGTTCAATAAAAAAATTTAACAGAATGCAGCTGAATGCCTACAGTATAGTACTCTGCACCATGCAGTGCAATAATTATGCACAATTAAAGCCTACTGTGCAATTTTGTTTCCATAAAAGCTCACTGACTCACACCAATTGAAAGATCTAAAACGACCTACTACAGAATCACTTCCCACAATTAAATGCCAATTCACAATTCCATCTCTATGGCCAAAATACATTTCTCAGCTTGGTCTGATCTTTTCACAGTTGTGGTGTTTAAAGCTCAGGCTCTGAAAAAGTGAACAAGAATTAGCATTAAAATAGCTTAGGGAACACTTCCATGTTTCATTTCTAGGAAATGTTTCTGGTTCCACTCCTGGAGCCTCATAGTACGTACTGAATAATTAAGTGCATCATAAAAATTTGCAAAAGTCTTAGAAATATAGGAAAGCTGTGCACACACTACAGGAATGAATAGTGCATGGCCATTTATTTGCATGAAATCCACAGTGTTTAAGTGCAGGCTTTTGTTTGTTATTTGATGCTTGACAATGCATTTTGCCTTCACCTTTACCCAGTGTACTACAGGGGTCAGCTGAATGTGGTTCCTTTGCAGAATACATTGCAAAGAGTCAGAAATTTAAGTCTTCTAAGTCTTAAATTAAAAGTAAAGGTATTCTAGGAGTCAGAAATTTACACAGATCCAAAAAAAACTCACTATGACAGGAGCTGGAAAGGGAGAAACCCGTGAGAACATACCAGGTATTGTAACCTCTTTTAGTACAGAGCATTTAAATCTAAAGGTGACATATAAAAAGAGACATAATATATGCACTTATATTTATGGATGTCCAGCATTTCCCCCAAAAAGTGTTCTTTTATTCCAATTGTCAAAACAGATGTTTTTTTCCACTGGCTTCAGTAAGGTTATAATTTTATTCTTTGTACAGTTTCACAACTGGGACTCAGGGGATCCTGAACAACACTGCTCTTGCACAGATCAAACCTCATGAAGGGTCAGTTACCAGTAATGATAAATGTTGTCAAATTTTTCCTAAAATAGTATTATTAGGTCTAAATTTATCCAAATAAATATTGTTATTATTACCACAAAATATGTGTGATAGTAAATACAAAATGTGTGCTGATTGTGAGTATAAAACAAAAGGAGAATGAACTAGAAAATCATTGAAACAAATGATATGCCAAGATTGAAAATAGATCTTTAAAAAAACCACAGAGGTGATATTTAGTTTTTCCCAATCCCTTTGGAGTAGCTGTGTAAGATTTTTGTTAGACACCCATATAAAGAAGAACTAAAAACAAATTGGCTGCTTCTCCTGACTTGTCCTCCTCAGGAGCTCCCAGGATAGTGGGATATCACCCAGCTCTAATCAACCTGATATTTGAAGAAATCCTGACCAGACACAGAAGTAAAGATAAAATAATCTGAAATTCTATCTCCATCAGCTCAAACAACCTACACACTACCAGGCAAGCAGATTTTTCATTCCTGATAATGTCCTCTCCCTGACAAGTATCCTTTTCCTTCTGTACACTACTCTTTTTACTGTGATTCCTTTTCTCCAAAGAGGATCTGGCTTAGGCTGCTAAGCCAGTGGCTTTTTCAGCTGAAGGCCAGGAGAGAAGCTCTAAAAGCAGCAATTTCAAGCAGCCTGGCTCTCGTGCAAACTTGTGTTCCCTGAGTGGCTAAAACAATCTGCTGTCACTGTAATTCTGCAGCTGTCAGGCTGCAAGCAAGAATTGCCTCTAGACAAGGAACTTCTATTTTGCTGTTCTGTATGTCTGTTTTATTTAGTTTTCAAGAAAGATAATTTTTGGAGAAACAACAACTCTGGCCATTTGAATTCACTTCCTTTTTTCTGCAGAAGAGCAGTTTATACTATTGCTAGTACTGTGTGAAAGACTATGATGTGTGATGGACATGTTCTTCACTACACAAAGATGTGTGTCACTGATAAATTATTTTGTATTTAATAATTTATATAATTTTGGATTCTTTAGCTCTCCCTTTTATATCTTCAAAAATTTTTACTCAAGGAAAAAAATCACTGTGTTTGGATAAAAAGCTAAAGTTTCTTCCTCAGAAAATCATGATCCAGGGATGTGACAGTTTGATCCAGGCTTCTTTCTGGTAACCAGATGTAACTCATGGACTCCTTCCACTGGAGCCATCAGGTTTGTTTCACTGTCAGAGTTTACTTATTCAATCAAAAATTACAAAATGTTATCACATTCAGTCACCTCAGGCCTGGCTCACAAGACAACACAATGTCCTGCAAGAAAGGATGAGGAAGGTTGTGAATTTTAAAATTCAATGCACATTAGTACATTAAATTTCAAATCAGAGAACACAGCAGACAAAAAGACCTTACTGCTGTTACAAAAAGGAATGCTTTGGGACAGGGAGCAGGCAGAGAGCAGGAGCAGCTGTACAGGACAGAGGGAGATCCGTCAGCCATTTGCCTCTGCCCTTTGATCCTCAGGCTGGGTTGCTGGTGAGGGAGTGGGCAGGGAATGCCTTTCCTCTCCCATCCATGCACAGCTCAACCCAGTGAGGTGCTACTGCCCAAACCCACAGTCAGGCACAGAGTTCAGGGACAGAGGCAACCTCGGTGTCTGCAACTTTCAGCCTGAGCTTTGAAATCTTTCTAGAGCAGGCTATGAAAGCACACACCAAACTAGCAATCTCTGTGGGGTTTTTCAGACCTTATTTACATTATTGAGGAGCACAGGGTGTCAGCTCTGTGGGGTGGCATCCCTCTAATGCCAGGGGTAAAATAAATTTAGTAGGCATCTATGGAGGGCACACTGTGATGTCCAGATGAACCCAAGTCAATGTGAAAGAGTCTGTGGAGACCACATAAGCAGATCAACATGAAACAATACCAGTATCAGCTTATGTTAGTAAGATTAAGATTTCAAGACCATATTTTGGCAGGTCCCTGAGAGCGACTTTATGTCATTTAGGGGACAGCAAAACACCATATCCACAAGAATCTCTGGGTGAGCAGTTTGTGACCACAAGGCCACTGAAGGACAAGGTTGTGGAAAGACACAGGGTAAAACACTCCCTCATGGGGAAAGAATAAACTAACAGAGGCAGGTCCCAACCCAATGGCTTTTCCAGCCTCTCCTCCCCACACTGCACTACGAACCCCTCGCACCCACTCACACTTGTAGGCCCATGACAGGAGCCCCAGTGCTTGTCTGGCCCTCCAAGCACAGGGAAGCTGAAGCACAGCCAACAGAGCTCCCTTCCTCACAGCTGGTGACTCCAAAATCCTCCAGAACTGGACCAGACCGTAGACCACAACCCAGAAATCCTGCTTGCCTGGGTGTTCGTGTCCAGGCCTTGGCTGTGGGGGCTCCTCCGTGCCGGACACAGTCGGCTCCAGCCAGCACAGCTGAGCCCATCAGTGACATCTGTGGCACTTAAGAAAAGGCCAAATGGCACAGAGCTGTGAGGGAACAGGTCTGAGGGACAGCCCAGAGTTTTCCCAGGGCTGGGGAGTGGGGCGAGGAGGTGCTCACAGTGTCAAAGCAATAAATTAAATCATTTTTCCTAAGGTGAGTCAATTTTACCCAAGAGATTAAATGGTGAGTGATCTTCCTGTCTTATCCTGACCCACAAGCTTTTACCTCATATTTTGTCCTCCTGGTCCTGCTGAGGAGGGGAAGAAAGGAGGGCAACTGGACAGGCACTTGGTCCAAGCCAAGCCTCCACCTGCCTGTGCTGCACAGAGACACTTCCAGCTTTGGCTTTTTGGGGACAGCAAACTGCTCCTTCCATTAGGCAGAACTCAAACCAGCAGCCTTGCACCCCCAGAAGCCCCTCCACTCACACAGGTGGCTGGCAATGACCTGCAGCTGCTCATCTCCCTCTGATGTTCCAACCTGGGGTCTGAGCACAGCCCCTGGGATCCTGATTCCCAGACTCTGGAATGCCCAGGGTGGCACAGCTGGTTTGTGGCTGTGTGTGATGCTGCCTTGCCACCTGCAAGGACACAATAAAGATCAGCCAAGATATGAACACAGGATTCACACTATGTGAATTTAGCAAGATACTCCCTTGAACTAAGTGCCTGAAGTGATCAGAAAGGATGACAGGGTTTAACAGCTAATGGAATATATGGAATAACTATATAAATACACTCACTTGGGTCTGTCTTTGTCATAGTATTTTTGCTTAATTTCTATTATGCCATGTAGAATTGCAAATTCTATGCATTTAAATCTTTCAACATCAGTAAATATTACATGTGATTGCTTCACTATTGCACTGTACATACCTGGACCTGTTCCCTAAAGTGAATTTGAATTACACACTTCAGTGTGATGATCTATTAATGCAACACATGCACCTTCCTTTCTCACTGGCCATGTAAAGCCTGAGCTGAATACCAGGTATGGTGTCAGCTATCAGGCTTGGCTTCCTGACTTTATCTTGTAATTCTCTGGATATTTTAATAATTGTGTATAATATGATATTACTATTTAAATACATCAACTCATACAGTGTATATCTGATAACATTGTCTCTGGTGGATAACTAAACATCTGAAGAGTTAATCAGTTTCCTAATTCTTGATGCACACTTCACTAGAAGGTGTCTTCTCCTTTCTATCACTAAATAATTGTACTGGGTGAATAAAGCTTGACTCTGCATACCAGACCAGCTGCTAGCCTGGAAAATTCTCTATACTGCTGTTTGAGAGAGACATTACAGGCCATCAGCTAGAGCCAAGCAGTTCAATTAGTTGTATAATCTTCCTCTCAAGCAACTGCAGGCAAAAAACTTTTGCCAGACCTGGATTTGAAATCAAAGAACAGATGACCAGCAAAGGAAGCCACGAATAAAATTAAGATGTTGATTAAGAGTAACTAATTATTGCAGTGTACATAACTGATTCTTAAAAGGATGTTCTGCAGACAGAAAATAGTAGCAATCACCTACTTACTTTGCAAAAGGATCCAGATTAGTGACATAAGAACTTTCTTCAGGAAAAACAACATTAATAAGGGTGAAGGACAGTCTGCCCTTCTGTTCTGGCATGTTTTGTTAAACCCCATCCTGAAATGTATAACCAGCATGTAGCCATGAAAATGCTAAACCCAAGAAACTCTGCCTTTTGGTTACTATTAGTAATAACATTGTTAACATGAATGTCTTTCTAAAACCAAACTATTTGGGGAAGTAATACTAAAAAACACCATTCCAAGTACAATACAGAGATGTGAAGCAATAAATAGGATGGAAATGGAAAGATAAAATTTAAAACTCTGCATTACTTTTGGGGGTGTGGACAACAAAACAATCATGTTAAACATAAAGAATTCATTCACATGATCCATATTGACTCATGGCAAGACAAATCTCTCTTGCTCCTACTCTCTAACTTTTACTGTAATGATCCTCAGGTATATCTCTTCCTTCCATCTCTTCCTTAGTCATACAAACTTCACTACCAAAAAAGTCTACAGAAAAGTTACAAAATCAAATTAACAGAAAATAAGCACCCAAAGGGTCATATTTAGACACAGTTACTTGCCCATTGTAGGGATTAATTTCAGATTATCCATTAAAATCAGAGTTTTTTATCGATGTAAATTAGCACAGCTCCATTCAGATAAATGGGGCCATGCTTTGACTCCCAGTTGATTCAGCCTGTAAGGTTCTTAGAAGTGGGATTTTGTTCCCCTGAACAGAGACTCAGTGGGATGCCTCTGAGCAAAAAGTTGTAAATCAGTGTTCACAGCAAGCCCAGTTTCACACCACACCTGCTGAGATGTTTCAGCTATCCTGAATTCTCCAAAAGTCCGCTTTGTCTGCAAAGGAAGGTAAAAAACCCTCCCAGTACAGCAGCAAATGAAGAAGGGGGAGAGGGACACCCTCTATTCAAAGCCCATAAAGCACAGAGAAATCTCAGCTCAGTGGGACTGAGCATGTGGGCGAGGGGTAATTTTTTAGATATATCTTCAGAGAGCTACAATTTACATGTAAGTAATTATCCCTTCCATAAAAGACACACATTTCAGACTCCTAATTTTGGGAAGCCAGACTATCTCCAAGGAGTAACTTGGTGCATACAAAGATGGGTAAAAGAAAAACTCAGTAGGTTTGTGGGACTACCAGATGATTAAAAACCAGACAAAAACCACACCAGGGTACCACTAACAAATGGAGTCCATTTATCAGTAAAGGAATTTCTCCTACCTAACCTGAGCTTGGTGATTTGCAGAATGTAGGAAAAGCATTTTTAGAGGTCCATGAATAGGTTTAGAGGCAACAAGGTGGCTCAGAGGAAGCAAACAATAAGTCTCAGTAGATTGTGGGTGGAGAGTGATGAAATATTATTGCTAGCAAGATGTTTTCCAAATGTTTTTTGCTATATGTAGATTTTTCTAAGACAGAAAAATAAATATGGAGATGTTTCTTGGGTGTTTTGATGCTGCAAGGTGTGTCTGGGCTAAGGGGACACAGAACATAACAATGATTTCACTGCCTATAAAGGAATGGCTTATAGAATGGCTAAACATGGAAAAAGTTTGATCTTCCAGCTTTGGGAGTTACTGATAACTCCCTTAAGGGGCGGAATTAGAAATGGCCAGAGGGAGAGGACTTACCAAGCCTTCACTTGGGATATGTGTCACCCTATTTACCTCCCTCCTTCTCGGCTTATTCATTTTCCTGGTCTCTTAGAGATGTGGGTTTGGGCCAGTTCCTCAAGCACTGTGAATCTCATCCATACTTTTTAATATTTCTGTGTCTCCATTATTGTGAATCTGTACCCTCTGGTACAGGCACAGCTTCTGTAGTAGCAGCAATCAAGGTAAACTGACATTTGTTACATTGAAGAAATAAATATTTTAGCTTTTTTGAGAAATCCCTACTCTTTTTTTTTTTTAAGAGTTAAAAGACTTCCTTTAAAAATCTAATAGCAGCTAATCTTCACTAGTGTCTCTCTTGTGGCATCTGTATTAAAGGTCCTGGCCCAGCACTGGCAATAGCACAGATCTCTCAGTGCTGGCATCTCTAGTGAGGACTGATTAAGGAGTTTGGGCAGCAAACTGACTGCCCAAATAGCACAGGTCAGGCAGGGCAGAAGGAATTAGGGAGATTTAAGGGAATATGAGAGACAAGATGGCAAAATTGCTGCAGGGCTTGGGCTGAAAGTTGTGGTTATTTCTTCCTTAAGAACTGAGCTGTTCTTACGGATGTATGAACTACAGCTTTCTGCCCAAGCCCTGTAGCAACTGTGCCAACAATCTCTTGTTTTCACCTCATAAAAAAATAAAATTATAATCACTACCATAATTTTAGGAAAGGGAAAACCCTTTGGAAACTTTCCCAAGCATAATCAGTAATGATAAGGAAGGGGAAGAGGTGGTATTGTGTCTACTTGTAACATTCAAAGCATCACATAAAAGATTGGGTCCTTGGAACAGGTTAATTCAGAAGGACACTATAGAATTGACTGTAAGACTGTAGAGTTTCTCTAAGAGTCCATTTTGTGTTGAGTTTACACTCAGCAACCTTTACCTTGAAACTATTATCTTCTCCTGAGAACCAAACTAAGCAGAAAGTATAGTGCTCTCTGAACATAACAAAATGTTGTTATGTGGAACAAGAAGCTTTGTTAAGGAGCTCTCTTGAAGACACGCTTCAAGGCCAACACACACTTCACATTTAAAGAGGAGAAATATGTAAAGCCAGTCTTCTCAACTCCTCTGTACTTGTGCCTCTTTGCTATACTGCTGGGGTGACTGTTGCCAATGTTTTGTACAATTCAGAATTGAACTTTTTTTTTTTTTTTTTTTTTTTTTTTTTTTACAAACCTGTGAGAAGAGAAAAAGAAAAAATGGGAGGAATGAAGAATTTATAAAGGGACATATAAATGTGCCATCTTTGGAAATCCTCTGCAAAGGGAGGAGGAGATTGGCAGGTATAATGGCAGCCCAGAGCCAGAAAGAAGAGATACATCATTAAAAGCATTAACTAGGTGTTTTGAGGAATTACTGTGGCAGAGTGCCAAGGCAACATTAGGATTATTTCATGACAGACTCTGTGTGTCACCAAACCTTTATATCAGTTAGACCCTAAAAGTGAATTAGTGTTTTTAAAATAATGAAAGACTTCTACAATTTAAGCTTTTTGTGTGTTTTGAAACTTTTAAACCATGAGAATCTGAAGTTTATTCACAGAACAATTGAGATTCTCACAAAATTGTTCTGCCTCAAAGCTTTATTGAGAACTCAACCTCTTACCCTACCCTCAAGTACAAAAGGAACAGACAAGGACAGGAATAATTTCAGCTCAGGCTGCCTCCTTTTGCAGGAGCTCAGGTATACCTCATTTACTGAAAATCCATCACACATATAGTTCCAAAGGGCTGTTTGTTCCCTGTCCATGGCTCTCCATCAGCTCCTGCCAGATCATCACCTTGTTCTTTTTCTTCTCTAGGTTAGGCTGGTCCTTATTGCCCCTTTGTATCTCAGAGAGGATGCTGGTTTAGTCCATAAATATTTCCTTGAGAAAAATATTTCAGTGAGACTCTTCCACCCTATTCTAGGAGCACATTTTTCAGGAGCTTCTCTTCCTACACTTGTAATTCAGTATGGCCAACGCATTCCTGTATGGAGAGAAATGAATCCAACTTCATTTTTAAGCACTGGGAAAACATCACATGCAAAAGAGTGACAGATGGAGATGTATCAGCTTTTACCTAACAGTGAAGAGGGGAGGTAGAAGTCAGTGTTGGCACTTCTGTCAAAATCTGTTTTTAATAAAAGACATTTGTTAAATCACTAACACATATCGATAATATTTAAAAATATTTATACTGTGAACTAATGATTCACAATTAGTGAAAAGAGTACGGAAATATTCAAAAAGGCAAGGAGAACTTGGGAGATGATATGCAGGAGACCAAACTCCATCATGGTCCTAGTGTCAGACTTCCTCCTCATCTCCCATTCCTCAGAAATCACCACATGCCCCATGATTAGAAACCTCTCACTTGCCTGTTTGTCTGTAACTTGACTTTTTTAAATTTTATGTATTTTTTTCTTCTAATGGGATTAAAAGAAAAAAAAAATCCTACTGGCAGATGAGCTTCTTTCTAAATGGGAACACTCTTACAGATAGACAGAATGTTCCTTTATGTTTATGAAGCTTCCTTAGCGTTGTGTAAATGCACACTCACAGTGTAATCATGAGTTTTCCATCACCATTAGCAGCAGGATCCTAGGAGTTAAATCAAAGCAGCCTGGTAAATGGTCCAACACTGGAAGGTTCCCACAAAGAAAAGCCTATTTAGATAATTAAGGAATCTTTATGATATGAACATCATGTCACAGCAAATTGTAACACATTAGGTAACACAACCAAAAAAAAGTCCTGAAAGCATGCAAAGCAACAAACTAGAACAACTGGTTTTTCTTTCACATAAACTTGAAGTAGGGGCTGGGAGCAGAGGGGGGAAAGTGAGGGGAAGAAAGGAAGAAGAGTTCACATTGAGGTAATAAACCATTGCTTCTTTGGAAACCTTACGCCTTGTCCAAGTTTTTAAAAATCAATATAAATGGAATATACTTGGGTTGCAGATATAAATAAAACCCAAGAATGTCTCCCACATACATACTGTTGATAGAGAAGTTTGAAAATAGGGTTTAAATCATCCTTTTCAGAAGCTTTAAACCTCACCTCCTAGCAAGTGACAGTGAGCTTCTGGCAAGTGGCAGTTTCATGTATGAAATGTGTCTCCTAAAACTGAAGAGTATACAGAATAGAATAAGATAATATGTCAACAAATTACATCCTAAAGATTGGAAGCAATCTAGCCAGCCTGCACTGGCTTATCCCTTTGTATACAGAAAAGTACTAGGTGTCAAGATTTCACAGAAAAGAGTTTAGATCTTACTCGCCCAACAGAATAACAATACATTGATTCACATTTCATATAAGGAAAAACAAACAATCAAATCCCCATGAACCACAAACCACAAAACAGCTTCTTCATCTTACTCCACATATCCTCCACCCTTGGGGCTAGTCAGGGATGGCACATCATTCCCTGTTCTCCTCCTGGGCCCCCACACATCTGTCCAAACTTCCACTGCAAAACCTGCTCCCTGTGGTTCTGAGACCACCTGCCCTGGCCATTGATGCAGCCAGATCTCTGCTAAGCACCACTCATTAAGCACTGACATAGCCTAACAAAGTGATACATTTTAAGTTTTTATGTTTTAAGGGCAGAACCTGCCAAAAATTATTCTACATTTTACATTACATCTATGACTTAAAAGGGAGGAATCACATAATGACTGGGATTCTAGCCATGAGTGAGGACACTAGAAAAAGAGGCTTGTTATAGCCAAAACTGCTCTTACAAAGATACAGAAACTTCAAACTCTTAATTTGAGCCCCAGAATTCCTATTGTTTGTCAGGGAATATGATGAGATGAACTCCATGTTAATTAGTTAAAACACTGAAGGGCACCAGAGCCTTGACTGAGGAATTTTACTACATTAAATGTCTCTCTAAATTCTTTGCCAAGTGTGATAGAACAAAGACCCTTCCACATTGCAAAAAAGAGGAACACATGATACTTGTCCATCTGGTGTCAAGAATAGATTGTAGCATAAGTAACCTTATAAACCCTTTTTAAAAGAGAAATGTTTTTCAAAGCAGTTAAGCAAGCAAGTTTCTTACCACAATTTATTAGTCTCCTGTGGAAAAAAAAAATCAGAGGCATATTATTCTTGTATTTTAAATAGTTGTTCTGGTCCTGGACCACTCACTAGAAAGGGCAGACACTGTACAAACAGCTTCTATGAATTAACTTGATTATATCACCCTTGCTCATGGCAAGTTTTTATTTTATCCATCAGGACAGAGCAGTGGCAGGTAAAGCCAGGGCTCTTCCCAGTGGATTTGTGCAGGTGAAGTTGGCTCAGACAGGAATCCTCCCTGCAGTTCACTATCCCAAGTCCTTACCCAAACTCCCTTTGTTTCATGCACACTCTTACTTCTCCACATTGTGATTCCTATTTGGCATGATGTATTTATGCATATACTTACAACTTTTCTAAGAAACTCTGACCTAAAACTTAAGATTTATCAATTTTGTAACATCCTATTACATTTTTGCATATTTTAGATATGGCAAAGCAAGTATCCCCCTGTTTTAGTGTAAAAAGCTGCTTCTTCCTGAAGCTGTGCAGGAATATTGATGGTCTCAGTAAAAATAATTCAGCTGTAGGTAGTCAAGTTTTTTTCTCTCACTTTTCTATTAAGTATTTAGATAAATGGCTATGATCCCTGAGATTTTAATTATGAAAGACACTGAAAGTTCAGCTGCATGAAGAAAGGTCAATATCTAGCCCTGGTTGGCTCCAGGAATTAAGGATGATAAACAGGTAAATTAATTGTCTTTTTACCGCTTATGTACTAACTCCTCGCACGGGAGCCGAGGGCTGGGATAGCGCGATGGGCACTGCAGTAGCTCCTCCTGCTGGGCACACTTTACAGTTCAGGTATTCGGAAATAAAAATCACCTGCAAACGCTAAAATGGATTAAAAATTGGTGTTTTAGTGCTTAAATTATTAGATTGCTGTGGTTTAACCCCAGCCAGCAACCAAGCCCCACATAGTCACTCACTCCCCCACCAGCAAGATCAGGGAGAGAACTGGAAAGGTAAAAGCCAGGAAACTCGTGGGTTGAGATAATGACAGTTTAATAGGATAAGCAAAAGCCCTGCGTGCAATTAAAGCCAAGCAAGGAATGGACTCACTACCCTCCGTGGGCAGGAAGGTGCTCAGCCATCTCCAGGGGAGCAGAGCCCTGTCACAGGTGATGGGAACACAAACGCCAAGGCTCCAAACATGCCTCTCCTTCCTCCTTCTTCCCTCCCAGCATGATGTCAGATGGTCTGGAATACCCCTTTGGTCAGCTGGGATCACCTGTCCTGGCTGTGCCTCCTCCCAGCCTCCCATGCACCCACAAATTCCTTGCCAGCTGGTAGTATGAGATGCAGAAAAGGCCTTGGCTCTGTAAGCCCTGCCCAGCAGTAACAAGAGCATCTCCATTGTCATCATGTGGTCAGCACAAATCCAAAACACAACCCCTGGGACGAAAATTAACCCTACCCCAGCCAAAACCAGCACACAGATACCAATCTGAGACCAAATTATAACCTTTGGCATCCTGGTTGATTTCAGGTAAAATGAGACATCCCAAACCTCACTTTTAAGCTCACCCTTAGCGACCATTAATTTTTTCCTAAATGCTGATAAAATATGCATTAAACCCCAAACAAATACCAATTCCTGTTAAGGAAATAAGATTTATAATCTTTATTGTTTACTGACATATAATAAATATGATACAGAACAAAAACATCACACACATTGATTGTATTACACAGGCTGTTAATCAGAATACATTACATTTTCTTTTCATTAGCCCTTTTACAGGGTTTTGGTACTGGGTATTAAGAATTTCAATTTATAAATCTATAAACACAAGAACAAACTTCCAATTTTCATCTTCACATGTTTTAAATATTCATATACATACTGGTTTTGTTAAAAATATATAAACACTGTTCAGTATTTGCAATATAGGACTTTAATTTCCATTCATTAGATCTCTATTAATATAGAGGATTTCAAAATAATTAATAGCTTAAATCTGATTCTAATTAAAAATACTTATTCTGTATTTCTCATTTAACTGACTTCCCCTCAGAAAATGAAGTGACAGGACAAAGACACCCCAGGCAAAAGCCAGAGTTCACCTCTGAAGAACAAAGGGTAAAGTTGTGGTCCTTCCTTCACCTGTATTATCCTGGAATAATGGAGACACCAATCGGGCACAAAGAAGGCAGGAAGAAACCAGAGTTTCTGAACAGAAATGCATCTTCATTTCAGATTTACCACTAACATCCTGCTGTTTTCTTGGCTTAAAAATCACTGCATCAAACCTCGATTATATGTTTTTCTCTGCATGAATATCCTTACCATTAAATGGAAATTAAGATTAAAATGCTACATTTCTTTTTTATAAAAATAGATCAAGGTTTAATACACTCTGAAATCAAGTTTTTAAGTGCAAATGCAATACACGTCAGTAATTCATGCTCTGGTCTCACTAAGGAAAATGGTTCAAAGATGATGCATAAAGATGTTTCATACAGGATATATACCTGGAACTTGCTGTGCTCTCAGAACATCTGAATTATCAAGAAACTGTACAGACTTCAGGCAAACAAAAGTTTTCCTCAGGTGGAAGTTCGTCAGTTAAAGCAGCTTCTGCTTTAAAAGTGTCACTGAGAATTCCCTCAAACTTAGCAAAAAATGCAATGCCCAAACAAGCAACAAAACTACTACTGGTTTTGTGCATCTTTTAATGGACACAAGTTTCAGGAGTTTCATAAATCAAGGCTGATAAACAATTTCGTTTTGCTAATATCTACTCCAAAGAGACCATACACAAATTTGAAATTGTTACAAGAACCCCTTCAGCTGTACAATGCTGAGGTTGTATCTCACACATTACATTTCTCTAATCCCATTTGGATAATGTCATCTCCAACAACTGGCTATGCTTTCCACATAGCTTTGTGCAAACAGCCTCATGACTTTCAATTAACAGAGCATTCCTTTGTAACTGCATTAGATGTACTTAAAAAAACCCCAATTCCTAAGTCTCCAAAAATAATTTTCTTTTTTTTTTTTTACAATCACAAGCCTTAATTTAAGCATTTAGCTTCAGTATGAAATGATTATTTAAAATAACTACTTTTTATATTTGATCATGATCAACCAGAGATCAAGCCAATAAACTATCACCCCAGCATTTCCTATATGGAATTAGGCATAGGAAATTACCCCAATGATTTTACAGCTGATCCCATAAGCTTCCTATTAAGATTCTTTATTTTCAATTAAGATTTTTGTTTTAAATTTTTTTTCAGTTTTTTTTTTCTCTTATCCAATGGGAAGGTTGGTTGGAAAACTGCTGCTGTTTCCCTAGCTAGAGGAAAAAGATTCTAAAATATTTTAGAAATTACTCATTCTTGTAGAGGAACTAAATAAGTATGCAAAAGGTCAGATTTAGTAGAAGAGAAGCATCACAAGGAAGACATGAGCTGTAATATATTGAAGGGTATCACCAATGAAAACACAATTATTTGCAGATTATAAAACCAGTTTTATGCTAAATGGCTAATTGCCTCAGCTTGATAAGTGTGAGGTTTTGTTTGGAGTTTCTTAAACTTGTGGAAAAAAAAAATCAGGAGCATATTTGAAGAACTATAGAAACAGCCCAGAATTATTATTATTATTTCTGAGGCCATTCCAATATCCAGTCATTTCTTCTGTGGAATATAATGAAAACTTGTGCACCTTCCTTGAAAAACATCAGAAGTTCATTAATAAAAGAAAAGGCACATTGGATGCAACTTTATAAACTGAGATGCAGGTAAGGGACTGTGCACTTTTAAAACTAAAGAGCTGCTTTCTACAAAAGTCCTCAGAGAAAAGCCTTTCTTGCTTTTTAAAAGTAGGAAGTGAAAGCCAGCTGAAATTCTGGATGTATTCCACATCATGGCAGGCATATCTAAAAAAGGTCTGGTTACCTCCTAATACCAGATGTAATGATGCAACACTTCCCCTCAGAGGAGAGTGAAAACACTGATATCTGAGTAGTCACATTTATTTGTCAGATTTATGTTTTATGTTAGATTTCTAACACCAGAGAGAACGAGGGTAGTCAAAATGTAATTACACTGGCTTTACCTAGAGAGGAAATTCACTTTGCAATGAATGCAACAGGGCATGTAAATGGAAATGTCAAAGCAGAAATCATCAAGAGGAAGGTGATGCTCAAGGCTGATGACTATGATCACACATTCTCACCATGGACAAAAAAAGTTCTCCTAGAAGTATACAACAGTGTAGAGGTTAATCTTTCTCACACTGCTGATTTCAAACAACAGTCATGTAGCAAGACAAACTCACTTCCTAAATAATTAGGCTGCTTGCTGGCGATATGGAACACATCTTTTGTGACCAGTTACAGTACTGTGTTTACCATTTTTACCAGCACTGAAATCCCTCCATTTATATTACCTAGGTCTTAAAGCAAACCACTCCAAATATATGCTGCAGACAGAAATATTGCAAAGGCATAAAGGTCAACCTGACTGCAGAGTTCCTTTCCAATAAACTTTTACTTTATTAATGCTGTCTATGACTCTCTTGGGCTTTGGATCAAATCCCAATCTAGACAAAGTAACTTCACTGGAAAAACAAACAAAAAAATCCCCAAAGTGAACAGACTTTGTAAAAATTTAATTATATAAATGAATATATTTATGTTAGAGATTTATACTGGTGATTTACCCCAGAATCAGATTATGTAGGATTATAGCATTGCCTAACCCTGAAATTAATGTCATTGTCATGCCAGAAGCGCAGCTTCAAAATCAGCAGAGTAACTATTCATTTATATGGTGCAGAGGACAACATAGTAA
>JAWWLZ010000177.1:6977905-6988375 GCA_035041345.1 Poliocrania exsul
ATTGTCATGCCAGAAGCGCAGCTTCAAAATCAGCAGAGTAACTATTCATTTATATGGTGCAGAGGACAACATAGTAATTGCAACATCAGTTTAGAAGGGATATTTCTCCAAAAAGTAACGAAGTGTTGGGCAGCGTCTATTTTTCTGACACTTTAAATGCTCTTAACATTCTCATCATGATTTACCTGATAAGTGTAAGAGATTAAACAGGAAAGCTACATGATGTGAAATGTTTGAGTGAAACCTGGAAATGTTTGTAGCAATTTTAAAAGCAAGAATTAGATATCTGCTCTCACAATGTATGGTATCACCCATATTTCCCTGAGAAATCATGCCCTGCAATAACCATGTACAACAAAATATACCATTAATGAAATCATGGATTACATAGGGAAAAAATGCATAACAATTGTTTATGAATGAACACAGAAATGCTACTGGAGTTATAACTACTAAATTGCAGGCACTACACATAAGGGCCATAACAAATTGTAACAAACTCAAAGCTTTTTCCAAGTAAAGAGAGCTGATTAAAGTACCATCCTACAGTTAGCCATGTAACTCAACATTATGATATTAACATTAGTTTGTTTCTTGATTTTTGAGCATGCCACAACTTCATTTACACTCTGCCTTACTGAGACCAGTTTTCACACCAAAATAGAATTTACCTATAAATTCATCCTTATGAACAAAATTTAACTGGCTTTCCCCCTCCCCTGACAGATTAGTTCAGCTTAGCAACTCCATTTCCCTAAGATAGGAGGATCTTTCAGGGGGCAATAGGAATGATAACATTCAAAACTAAGAGAAATGGAACCAAGAATTACAAAGAAATCATTTTGTCACCTTATTTAAAGCCATCATAACTGTGAATAGGAGTACCCAGGCACAACAAGTGTTGTGAAAGGAATGACAATTACAGCAGCACACACCAAGGGAAGTGATTTGCAGGCTCTCCTGTTTTAGCTCACATTGGGACCAGCACATTGGGTCAAGTATCAGCTGCAGCTCCACAGTTCAAGCAACACCCCTGACTAACACCTTATTTCCACAAAATACTTCAGCACTGAGATACAACATACACCACACTGAGATAGCCCGGAGTGTCTCAGCCTTCCTGCTTCTGAGTTTGTGTGCAGTCCACTCCAGCCCAACTCCACGGCAAGCCAGGCCAGTCACACAGGACAGCCCCTGCCCCTGCCAGGGACTTCCACAGGCCAACAGCCAACAAACAGGATGCAGTGAAGACTGGGAAATGCAAACATCAGGCCCTTGGTGCCTTCAGTAGCACTCATGTGCCCCAGACTTTGTAAGTATTTTGCTGAGTACTGATGTGGCATCTATCTCAGTCCTTTCTGAATTAGCATTTCATCTCCAGCAGCCCCTTGTAGGGAACACATCTTCAGCATGACTGAAATCGAACACGAAGTGACCAGAAAAACTGAAATCCTTTTTCTCCTTTATTCTTCAGTGCAGCACACTATGAAGTGCATCAAACTATGCAAGACTCACCAAAACCCTAAAAGCAAAGGCATGCTCTGTAGCATTTGGCAAATTACTGTAATTTCCTTCATATATAAAAACCCAAACAGCTCCAAAACCTCAACTGCACACATAGAAAAACTGTTGGTTGCCTCAAAGGATTACAGAAATTAGTTCAACTGTTTGACAGAGCAACACATGGTATTCATTTTCCATCTTGTGTAGGCATGGGAAATCACTGTTCCTTAAGCATCTAATGACAATCAAAGAAATGCTTGACAAAAAAAAATTATTTTTTTTAAAGCATATGTTGTTCCTACAGGAAATACAGAAAAATAAAGACATTTCCAAATTGAAACAGTAAGAACAATGATAATTTACACCAGCACAGAGAGGTAAAGCATTGATGAGAGAGCTCCTTCACATTCCAGTTGTGTCATGAGGAAGAAAAACCCAGCATGTCTCCATTTCATCAGAGGTACCTGAGAATCAAAGCTAAATCTCTTGTGCATTTACCAAGCACCCATTAGAGAGCTACGCAATTTACATTTACAGCATATTTATAAAATATTATTGTACTAAAAATCACAAGATTTTATAGAAAAAACTTCATCACATTCTATTAAATGCAGGAACAATGTTATATGTCATAGCTTCTGTAATTAAAACTGTAACACGTTTCTTGTAACTCCAGGGGAACCACTGTTTAAAAATCCTTTCAGGAAGGACATTTTGCTTTGTTGTTACTCTTTAAAGAACTGTAATATAATGCAAAAGTACTGCTTAAGCTACTTAGTGCCATGAGATAAAAATATTTAATATCTTAATTTTTGTTAAAAACAGTGGGAAAGCCCTACCTTGAGTTTACTGAACGTTCATCAACATTCTGGGGGTCAGAGACAGAAGAATATTCTCCTATTAACCTCTCAAACTAATGAATAATGCAAGAGCATATACATAACTCCCATATATGTGGGAGACTGTGATGAATCTTTCACTTTAAGCCATGAACAAAAGGGCAAATACGAACAGCACTTGCCCATTATACATCACAGCTACAATTCTCCAAGTATGGCCAATTTCCAAGAACAGTAACAGAAAATTTTGCTAAAAATGCTGTCATTGCCCATCTGAAAGCAAACTCAGTTTGCCCAGGCTTAGTTCACTGATGCCACAAGTTCCAACTGATTTGAATTTGGAGTTAATGCCTGGTATTACCTATTGGGCAGGATGTCATTGAAACATTTAATTCATTGAAAACAGACATCTTTTTCTTATGAGTAGGCATCAATATTACTTCTTGGAAAAAAGTTGAAGCTAACATCCTCTAATTTGTCATAGTTTAAAAAAACAACAACAAAGAACCAACCAACAAATAGACCAACCCCAAAATATCAAAAAACGAAGGAAACTCCACTTATCAAAAGATGTCTGAAAATTCCACCAGAGTAAAATTAGTTCAACATACGGCATTTTCAATCCCTCCCCTTGGGGGGGGTTTGGAAATTTAAAAGTGAAATTTTTCAAAATGCCTGCACAATTTTAATAAACTTCTTTGTTTTGGGTTCATGGTTTTGTTTTAGTTGGTTTGGAGGTTTTTTAAATTCCTATTTTAGTATCCAAAGAAGGACTTACTATCCTAAAGAGATCCCCATAACTTTTAGTGCAATCCAGTATTAAAAATGGGAAGGAAAAATTTGATAAGGGTGAAATATTTGAACAGAATATCACCCAGGTTCATTTTTGTTTTCCTTCTCTATGCACAGGTTCTTATATTAAATTCTAGCTGCTGGCTGGAATTTTTCTATAAATGTAGACCTATGCATGTTACTTTCCTGCATTGCCTCTCATATAGCTGTTTCATCACCAAAAGACCAAAATTTCTTTTGGAAGGATTGTTACTGAGTGCCAAAATGTGAAAAGGCATTCCTGATATATAACCCTTTCTGTATTTGTGTGCAAGGACAGCAGAAATCCCCTACATTATTAAGAACCTTGTTATGTGGAAGAGAATACTGTTGGCTCAAAATCCATCCTACATTCATTATATAAAAATAAAATCCATCAAAAGACAAATTTAACTTTGATCCACGTGTCTTATAGGCCAGAAGTTGGAAAATGGCATTGATGGATTTTAAATATTCCTGAATATAATTATAATTGCTTCTTGGAATTAAAGATGATAAAAACACTGCAGTGGAAAGAAGATGTAGGTTATAAGGAAAATTATCAGCTTTAGAATAAATTTATTTATACAACTGGGGGAAAAGAAAAATCAATGCAAACACTTTTACCTTTCAGATTGTTTAGCAGACTACTGTAGTGCCAACCCATTAACTGAAAACTTTCTCAATTCATTTGACCCTCTTTCACAACTTGGCAGCTACATATGTGACAGTTTTCACATGTCTGTGAGATAACTGGGACTAACAACGGGTTACAGAATCCATCTGCTTAAAACAAACATCGATTCTGAGAACTCTCACCCAAATATACTGTAAATAGAAATATTTTGCCATTCACTGACATTGTAAGCATTCCACATTGTTGGGTAACAAGATTTTTAAACATGGGCACCCACTGCCCTTACAAGGCTTCCCAAAATGGCCTAAGACAATATATATGTAGTGTTCCAGGACCGTACAAAGATCCTGCCTCAATAATTATAAGAACACTTAATAAATTATTTTTCTATTTTCCTCTATTAATATGCAAATAGTTTATACAACATAAAAAATTTAATTTGTACCTACTACAGGTAACATATCTATTTAGCTTTTCATCTGAAAGCCTTGTAAGATTTGATGACCTGCACACTTATTTACACAACTCACTTGAAAGTATCTTTTAAAAATAATATTGTCCAGCATTTAACAAAATCATGAGTTAGAAAAGAAAGAAATCACTTAAGAGCATTTGCTTTCTTGATTTTGTCAAGTAACTTCACCAGCTCAAGTGTTATAAGGCAGGTTGGTTGCTCAGATGGACTGACTCCCTATGGTGGTAGGCATAGAATAAATGTGTTCATTTATAAAATCAGATGAAAGCACGAAAGAGGAAAAGTTTAGAGTTTCAAAAGAACTGAAACCTCTTATTTTTACTACAAATTCAGAATAGGCACTGAAACATGACTCCTTAGGGACTTTTCCAGAAGATTGTCTCTTTGCTGGGTATCATTCCACTTTTAAACTAAGAAGAAGAAAAAGAACAAAATTAAGAGGTGCACATCATTTGGGATTACAAAAAAGGAATCACCATATGTGTATTTGTTGCCATCTTACTAATAAAGGAATTAACACTATGTCTTAAGACATCACAATTACTGTTTTGGTTTTTAATTTCATTATTAGATTTAAACAACATTGGAAAATAAAAATGTACTTCTTATGTAATTCTGCATGCATTATTTGAAAACTAAGCCCTGAAACACAGGCTTAGGACAGTTCTAAACTATGTCTGTTTTAATGGTCCAAGACAGTACTGACAAACCATGTTCCTTTCAGAGGTTTGTGTAACCCCCTCTAAGAAGGGATATTTTGCAAACTCATTAGCTATTTTCTTTAGCTAGTCTAGTTTCCCTGTGCTTATCATGAGAAATATTTACCCTGATATTTAGTGAAATGTAACAATTTAATTCTTGTCAACCACAAACACAAGGTCTTCTTTCCATTTTCTGGACCCCTGATGATAAAGTCTGGTCACGTTCTCCAGACTTCCTTAAACAGTTGGTGTTAGTAATGAACTGCAGTAGCCCAAACTGAGACCCCAACAGTACTAAAGAGAGTGAAATAATTCCTTCAGCTCTCTTTCCACGTCATCAGTGTCAAGAAGTTGTGTGCCTTGTCTGGTTTATTGACTCATGTCCAATTTTACATGAACATTTTAATACTCTCAGGTAAAAATCTACTTCACATTTCAAAACCATTAGCCAAGAAATGTAACAATGTGAGAATAATGCTTGGCAATGAATAAGAATCATTATTCTGAAAATACACTTAAAAACTCTGTCCATCAATACAGAACAAGATTAACTGTATGGTCTTCAAAAATGTGTCCTTGCATAAGACAAATGCCACCATGGAAACCAACCCTCACCTCTCTGTGTATTATTTGAGGTTTCTAAAGCATACCTGTTGTCTATGAACTGCAACTGTCTCCATCCTGGGAAACACTGTGCATAGGAATGAGGCTTTCACACTGCTCACTCTCTTCTGGCATTCTTAAAAGAAACAAATGTAAAGTTCTACAGTAATATTAAATTGGTTGTTACAAAGCCAAGTTACTAAGTACACTAATTGCTTGAACTGCAGCCATTAAAAACATTCAAAGACCCCTTAAGTTCATCAAGTATACTCAAGTTTGCACCATATTCAGTGCATGTTCTGTGTACAGCAATTTTCTCATGGGCCTTAAGGGGAAAAACTGTGACAGCCACTTTTGAAAGACTTCACATCTCTCCATTTTCTTAGCATTACACAGGTTAATTAATGGATTGGCAACTACTATTATTAAGTACACTGAATATAAAATCAGGTGAAAATAAATACAGTACAAATACTGCAGCTTATAAAAGAATATAGGATAATGGAAAAGCTGAAGAACAGATAGGATTATATTTTGTGACTGCCCTACCTCTGAATTCGATGTTTTCTACAAAAAAAGGCAAAAATTCTTCTGATTCCCACCATCACTGGATCCCAGTTGTTATAGTGACATAAGAGAGTTGCAATAAAAAAAGAAAAAAATACAGGTACTGCCCCTGCAAAAAATAACCAGGAAAACTGCACCTGGAATTTAAACACAAACATAATTCACTCAATGTTTAAAAAAAAAATTGACATGCTATATATTTGGAATAATTACTATAAATTTGAGATGCAGTTTGAGTTATTTGGTACAATTTTTATAACTCCTGCTACATCTAATTACTGCATAACCTTTTTCCACTGCTCTGTTCTGTACAATGGAACACACTGTCTGCATTGTGAGGTGAATGAAGACTCCCATTGCCAAACAGTCTCATTTTCAGGTTTCCAGCTGTCTCTCTGGTACCACCGGAAAAGTCCCCTAGACAGTTCAGAAATTCTGAATAAAATCCCATCTAAAAGAGTTGTGCATCTGTTTATCACCATGAATATACTGTCACTGACTGGTAACTGGTGAATTCAATGCACATAAAAGGACTCTGCTACTGGAAATTTACAGTAATTCTCTTTTTATTTAAAAAAAAAGGCAGGGCACATTATTTGCATAATTTAAACTGAGTTCTACTTGTATCTATACTGCTACTTGTATCCATCACTACTACACTCCAAAGTGATCATCTGACACTGTTTAAAACTTCAAATTATGGGAGGTTAGAGCATGGTGAGCACTGGCACAGGGTGCCCAGAGAAGCTGTGGATGCTCCATCCCTGAAGTGCTCAAGGTCAGGCTTCCTGGGGCTTGGAGCAGCTTGGTCTGGTGGAAGATGTCCTTGCCCATGGCAGCGGGGTTGGAATAAAATGATCTTTAAGGTCCCTTCCAATCCAAACTATTCCATGGTTCTACAATTCCAAACCAAGAGCACAAACAGGAACCAGCCTCGGACCCCACCTTTCAGCATGACAGAGCCATAAACTGTGGGCACAGCACCCCCGTGTGGAGAAAATACCCAAAACTCAAGAATTTGGAGAAAATTTGGTACCTGGCATTGATGGTCAGTCTCAAAAATCTAATAAACTGCAATTTTTAAGCTGTATCTTTTCTGACTGATTTCTAACAGAATTCAGAAACATGTAAATTACCAAAAAGGATATTTAATTAGTCATCAAAATCTTGGTTGTAATTTCTTAAGATTCAGATTTATGTTAGATTATTACAGAATAACATCCAGAAAGTCAGTAATTATGCATATTGTATAACTACCATGCCATTTGACAGTCATATGAAGACTGCATATATTATTATTTCAATCTTTATATTATTAACCTTGCCAGTGACATTCTTGTGCAGGCTCCTTTTAAGTAAAGACAAGGCTGTCCAGAGGCATAAAGGGGAAGCCTGAAGCTGGAAATTTAAATTTCTATCAGCCCAACTTGGACACTTGAGAATTCAGCAAGTGTTGGGTTTGGCTGGGGATATTCTGATGTTTGTATAACAGAAACACACTTGCACAAATACACTTGTACAAAAACTCAGAGTCAACAGGAGTTTGCCTTTAATTAGGGGCACTCATTTGTGCTTCTAATACTAGTAGTTGATTTTCTAAAATGTAACACACAAAGCATTTACTTCCAACAGCAGGAGAAGATACAGCAGGAAGAAAAGACAAGATTTAAGGCCTCCCAAGTGACCTCATGCTGAACAGGAGGTGGGAAGGATTTCCAGACCCTCAAACATACAGGCAGTAACCCAAGATAAAGCAGGAAAAAGACAGGGAAGGGGAAGCTTGGACAGGAAGTGCATACCAGCCAGGGGAAGAAGGAAGAAAGCAAAGCAGAGTGAATGTATGAACAGGAAAAGGAAGAAAAAGTAAGAGAAGGAACCCCCAGCCACCTGCCTAAAACCAGTCAGGCTCTGTGACTGTCCACAGGAAGGCAAGGCAGCTTTGGGAAACAGAGAAAGCAAGATGAGAAGGAACAGAAGGCAGCAAGGGCATGGACCACAAACTCCAGAAGGAACCAGCTGGTGGCAAATGAAAAGAATTGTGGATGAAATGGCAGAAGCAAGAAGATTCAAATCATGAAAGATGTCACCAGCAAAAAAACTGAGACAACACAGGAACGTGAAGACTTAAGACAAGAAATAGGAAAAGAGGAAATATAAGGTGTACAAGAAGTTAGACTGGGAGTTAACTGCATTTCTAACAGTCATAAACCACAAAAAAGAGTTAAAAAGGTAATTTGCCCTTGTGTTACCAACATCAACTGAAAGACACCAACAGAACCTTAAAGAAGTTTCTGCAATTTGAAATGCTCTGATATTGCATGAATACATGAAGAATGAATTAATTTTACAAGATCTGGACTCTGTGTTTATTCAGAATAAATAGCCCAGAGATTAAGTTGTTTACTGAGAATTAGAAAAGCATACTCCATTTTCAGTGTATCCCAGAACAAAGTTTAGATAAATCACTTCAGAAGACAACCTAAAATACTCATACATGGATATAAATAACTATATATTCACACACATCCCTACAAATGTATTTGCACATACACACAATATGTGTATATATCTAAAATATACCTAAAATGTGTACTGATACACACATATCTACATACAAAAATCTGATTTTTTGCTACCAGCATTAGCTCACATATAAACCTAATTTGACATCGTGGAAGTGAATTCTGGGGGAGAAGTCTACAGATATTTCATTCCTAGTTTCCTTAATAGCTACCCTGAGTTATTTATCATCCTGTTCTAATTTATATCTCAAGTGTATATGCAGATGCTTTAAGAGCAACACAAATACAGTTATCTTACCAGCAAATGTTTTATTATTGTTGGAATCACTGCAATGTTTGCTCTGTTTCCATGCTGGAATAGTCAGGTAATACTGGTGCAAAACATTGTATATCACATGTTCATTAAAAAGTATTTATTCAGGGTCTGACTCTCCTTTTATTTTCCAATCTGACTCTTCTTTTATTGTATTTATCCTTTGATTTTTCTGATATAGTTTCCAAAATCCACACTGACATTAAGTAAAATATAAGTTGTGGGGTTTGTTGGGGGTTTTTAAACCCTATTTTTACATGCAGAAAATTTCAAAAGTCAAAAGACTCTCATTACAATTTACATTTAGCTTGTGAAAGCATTGAACAGTAAAGCTTTTTGCTGGAAACATTCCAAGCGCAAGACTTGACTATTTTCTTGTACCAAACAAGTCCAAGCATCAAAAAAAAAATCTCAAATACAATGATTGAAATCAAGTCATACATTGAACCACCACAGACAATGCACAAACCCCACTTGCTCTGGGGAAGACCCTCCTCAGAGAATACTCAACTTAAGCCATGTTCCAGGCACAGTCAGTAATTTTCTCTTCTTATACTTTCACATTTTGCAGAGAGCTTAAAAATAAACAGTATTTGCATTTGCTACAAGAGTCATGAGCATCAAAGTAGTGTAAGCAACCAGCAGCTGGCAGAGCAAGGCCACCAGTCTACTCAATATTTCAGTAGTATTGTATAGGTAGTTCTATATTTGGTCAGTTTTGCCCATTTTTATTGATATCATTCTTAACTAACTATTACATGACTAAACTGCTCCCTAATTTGCATAGAGATTTGGCAGCTACTTTATTCCTTTGTGGTAAACCTGCAGGGTTTTAGGTTTATGACTAATTAAGCATTTTCAAGATAAGGAGTTCATGCAATTCTGTATCTGGAAAGGTATGAATTTAAGGTGTGCTGTACTTGCAACTGTTCTTTAATTCTGAAAAGTGCCTGTTCAAGGCAGTGCATTTGGTCAGGCACTGCTGAGGACTTTGAGTACTTTTCATACCAGCTGCACTTGAATCAATGTTGTGCAAGTGCACACAGTAATTTTGCACTTGAGAGTAACTGTCAATATCAAGAGAGGGTTAATCACAACACAGTTCAGCAAGTATTAACAAGTGACAGAAGTAAAATGCTGCTCATTGTATACACTGTGAAAGATAACACTGCCACTTAATCTGAAGAAATTCTGTAAATAATGCTCAGAATGTAGAAGCACATTACCTTTTGCATGCACATGTCAGCTATTATGGACAAAGGTATTGTAAGGCTTAGAGCAAGTGTGCCAATCAGTGATGAGGTAAGAAAGCAGCCCCTAAAAGACAATGAAATAATGAGTTATAAAATAATAATGATAATAAATAATTGCTATAATAAAGAGGTCTTTTTAAAAGACAACTAAAGTAATACAAGTGAGGAAGATATTTGATCAAGCTTAACAGTCATTGTTTTCATAATCAAAAATTAAAACTCACACACTCATAACTTCATTGTAAAT
>JAWWLZ010000177.1:6997767-7010351 GCA_035041345.1 Poliocrania exsul
GCCAGTTAATCAACTGTAAGTTCTGTTTGTTTCCCCATTAATCTTATGAAGAGCCTGAACAACATCAAGTCTAACACGTGCCATACTATGCAGAGACACTTGGCAGTAAAGGCTGATCTAGCAAAAATTATATTAAGGTATCAGCCAACTCTACATGTTCTATGTGTTTAACTCAAGATTGAAGACAAACAAACAAACAAAACTCCCAAATGTTTATTTTTCTGGGGTTTTTTGTTTGTTCTTTGTGGTTTGGTTTTTTAAAATAAAAATAACACTTTCATTTAAATGTTATGCCTTCAACTGTCACCATCAGTGAAGCCTAATATATCCCAAAGATCTGAAGTCAGTTCCTTTCACACAAGCTCATTTCTATGACAACATGTTGATTAACAGCATGTTCTTGGATCACATTTTCTGTTCTTTTATTGCAAGATTAATATCAGGCCAAATGCCTTACTGCTTCCTGAGTCCTGCTGTTCAGAATTCTGAAACACTGGCACAGAACAAATGCTCTTCCCAGCATCTCTCAATTTCCTTGCAAAAAACCCCCATGTATTTCTGTCATATAACAGTAATTTTAGACTCCAGCACAAACTATGCTCAGCTTTAGAATGGGCAACACAAGGTCACTGGAGCATAAAGGCTATAAAAAACCAGTATGAACAACAACAAAAACATAATTCTATCATCCTTACTAAATGCAACTTTAAACCCCTCAAAACCTCCTGGCAAAAAGTTCATAGCTGTGCCAGAGACAAAAAAGAGTCAGTATTAAAACTCAACTACAGAGTCCAAATTCTGATTCCATTGGTGGTCACAGTCGTAGGGGAAGTAAAATGGAACCAACAGCCAAGAGTGGTGAGGCTCATAAGCTCTTCTTGAAAGGAAGTGTCTTCTGTAAGTGTCCACAATTACACACCACGCTAGATGGGCCAATGGTCTGGACAAGTCAAGCATTTCTTATGGCTCTTAACACATTTCATGCTGCTTTTTCCACTCCTTTCATCCTTTCACAAGACAACTATGATTATCGTGTCTTTCTGTGCCACAATTCAGTTTATAATTACTTTTCTGAAACAAATATGTAAACTTGGCTCTCCTCTAGTCCTTATTTTCAGTTTTTTTCTGTACAAACTTAAACAAATTATCCAATTTACAGAGTTATAATACTTACAAAAGCTGCATGCCTGCCACGAAATCCACGAGTACACTGTTGCCTCCATGGTTTCCAAACAATAAATCCCAAGAGGTATAGAACAAACATGGAGGTTTTTGCAAATGTACTGAAAAAAGGTTTGTTGTACTTTGTAAAAACATACTGTGGAAAGAAAATAATTGCAGTATCCAAAATTACCAATAGGTGAGAATTCACAAAATAAATGAACAGGGGTAAAGAACACAGTCCAGAACAGTCTGGTTCCCAAAATGACAGCACTGTGAGTATTGGTAGGGATAACCAAAACACACAAGTGGCCCCACCTGTTATGGGGTACTCCCTCCCAACCTATTTCCAATGCCAACAACAAGGCACTGAACTATTTTGTAAGATACAATGCCACCAGAGAAAAATTATTTATTACTTGTAACTAACCAAGTAACATGTCTATGCTACTGAACTAAAACAGGACTGAAAATACACTTACGTACAAGTATTTTGTAAATTAAAGACCCTCTCATAAGCAAACATTAGAGAAGATTAGTTTGATTAAGTAACATTTCAGTGATTCCACCAGCTCACTGAAAAAAATGTTTTAATATAACAATATATTAAGCACAAACATTTGTATATGCTCAGTTTCAAAACTTATATAGAACATAATAATTCAGTGACAGTTCAAAAATCTGAATTTGACCAGAATTTGCTAAAAACTCAATTTCCATTGCTAAAGCTCTGCTTTAAGTCCTAAAAATGAACATGAAGTATCAGTTTCAACATGGTGAAATATGATCTAGATGCAATTACAAGGCTTAAACTCCATAACTTGAGTCCTTTTCTTTTAGACTTCTGTATGTTCTGAACTACAATCCAATATCACCCAGCCTGCTACGCTACACCTCATTTAGTACTTTTTGGGAAACATATGGGCATTATTTTAATCCATATGGCAATAAACAAAACAAACTCCCTGATTACAGTTCATGGCTATGAGCTTATGCTGTTTAATTTTAAAGTCATCAGTAACACCTTCTGTCTCACAAGAAACAGTCACCAGGATTATTTGTAACTTTTAGGCTGGTTCACTAACCCAAAGAGTATCACCTTCCCCATACTGAAAAGGTGGTTAATAAACATTACACTGAGGGCTTGAGTGACCACATTTCTGCTTCATCTTTCTCTCCAACAGGCTTTTATTTCCCTTTTAAGATGTGTGGAGCAATACTTACAGAAGTGAGTTCTGAAGAGGCAACCCAGATCACATCAACGAGGAGGAGGATGACAATCCCCAGAGCCATTCGCCGACGCTGAGCGGATGAACTGCTCTGGGAGCTCATGCGGTTCATGATAAACACCCACACCATTTGTAACCTGGTTAAGATCAATAAAGAACTAAAATCTGAAAGATTACAAACAGTGACACAAAAACCACCTACTAAACAGTGTTTCATATACATGAGCAGGGCCCAGTATACAAGGACCATGTGCTTGTGCTTGTTAAAAGCCATCATGGACAGATCTGGCATGAAATTTCCATTGGGGCAATTAGAAAGTAAATCCTGACTTTTCGAGAATTTATCAACTGTTTCTAGCACTGAAGGAAGCAAAAGTAGGTAAAACTTACAATGCCTTTTTGGAAATTCTATGCTACAAGTTCTGCAAAATTAGAAACCACTATGTTTTGGTAAATTCTGATGCTTGGCAGTAGAAATCAGTTTGATGTGTCGTGTAAAATACAATCTCGCTAAAGGTAGTCAGAAATGTATTTAAACTTAAGCACTCAACAAACATTTACCAGGTCATAGCAGGACATTTGGGTAAATTATGAACCCTGAAAGGATGAAGTGATTAAAAAAAAAAAGTAGATTGCACATGCACTTGGTACTCAAAAAAATTAGACAGCTAGTTGGTAATTTATGAAACATAGGCACAAATCTGTTCTAGTGCAAATCTATCAAAAATCCATTAATGAGAATTCAGATTTTTGGCACAGCTCTACAACTGCCCACTGAAAGGCCTAAATTTAGGAAAACCTTGAATTTTATTATTAAAAACCTCCAAACACAAGTGACAGAGACTAATGTCTCATTCAGTGGTCTACTTGTACAATGAATGTCTACTTGGTCTACTTGTACAAACTCTTTAATGAATGTCACCAATAAATATCTATGGTAATTCTATGGCTAACTAATTTATTTATGTATATATTTTAAGAAAGAGCCATTAGCTACAGATAACATAGCATACCCTGCTATCTATGACTGTTAATTCAAACACTCACTATATTTCAGAAAACTGCTCAAGAAACTGATATCTAAGTCACCTTCACAGAGCAGCTCCTGACTTTCCCAATAAACAGAGGTGATCTACTTTGCTAATACAGTTTGGTGAATTTAAATTAAACTTTGTTTTTTCCACATATGTCAACATAAAAATACTTACTGTCTTTTCATTGCTTACAAATTATTTACGAAAATTCAGTGTCATAATGTCTTCAGTAAGGAAGCTCCATTTCTTTTTTCCAGAGTAGCCTGTTCCTCAGATTAATGATTTAAAAGCCCAGATATGCACCAGTGCACTTGAGATAATGACATTGTTTCCTGGTTTGACTCATGCCTCCCCTACAGCCTCTGCCATGTTCAAACCTTGACACTTTCCTCCATTTCTCAAAGGGCTTCTTTCCAGAGAAAAATGAACAGGCAGAGTTCCTGAAGTGCAATTATACCAGTATATCTATGCTGATATATTCCATGTGTGGGCATCAGTGAGGGATAATTACTCTGCTTTTCTGATAAAATGGTGTGATTGACAAAAGAAAGCAGAAGTCAGTAAGGAAGGAGGGGCAAAGTTATGAAAGAATCAGAAAGAACTTACAGTTTTCACTTACATGGAATAAAGGAGAAAACATTTGTTCTTAATGAGAGAATAAATAGGCGTATTATCTGAAACTTGAGCAAACTAACAAGAAGGTTTTATTGCTTAAAAGCTTATAAAGGTTTTTTTCCATTTTTAGAAATTGATCTAATAGATACTACATATTATACTCTACAAACTTTGCCTTTATTTTATAATGACTAATATCCTATGAGCCATTATATTAAGTTATATTACATATAGCCTAAAAATTGATCATGTGTTTGCATAATAGGCAGCAAAAATGGAAGCTGGGCATAAAAGAGTTCAAATTAACTGAAAGGGAGAAATCTCATTCCATGCCAGGCTACAGCACAACTCATGAACAGTGTTAAGGTACACTAGAAATGGAAACCACTCCTGCCTCCCACCAGTTACGTTCTGCAAGGAGGGGGGGAAGATGCAGCTGGAGGCAGAAAGGAGCCTGATAAACTGGACATCTCCACATCAGATGCTCACACCTCTTCTGTTCTCACCACAAACTGCTTCAAAGCATACAGCACATACACACTGTGAACAGAGATCACAGAAATCACAGCCTATTCTGAGTTGGAAGGGACCCACAGGGATCATCGAGGCCAACTCTGAAGTCCATGGCCCACACAGGGGATTGAACCCACGACCTTGGCATTATTATAACCAAGTTTTAACCAACTGAGATCATGCAAAGATATTGTGCACAGCCTGTAGTTGCTTAGTATTATACTCAGCACATCTACTTTAGCCTTGTACAAATCCCTTGCTTTAAGATCCCCCAGCAGGAAGGAAGTAAAGGGTGACAGAATATTCAGTAGTTCTGAGATAAGAGGTTACATAGAAAGTTATTCACAGCCTTAACTACACACTGTACCATTTCTTTTGTACCTATGATAAGTAGATTCTAAAATTCTAAATAAAGAGCCCATAATTATGTCTTGAAGTTTAAATTTTTTATATGTTATAGTAGGAACAGCTATTACTTTCTCATCTGACAACACAGTGTCTGTTTAACATTTCTGTGTGCCTGATAAAGCCCTTTCCTTTATTCTTCCAGAACAAGACAAAGAGCTAAACAAGAAATGGTGAGTACAAAGTTCTCATTGTGCAACACGATGCACCTCAAAGCTCCAGAAAATACTAAAATGCCTATAATGTTCAGCAGAAAAACAGAACCCTATTGAAATTCATATACTAACTCTTAGGATAGAATTAAAACCCTGTAAAAGATCACACAAAATGCAAAGACAGACAGAAACTACTATTTTGCGAAGTTTTAGACTGACACATTATCCTGCTTATTAACAAAGCACCAGTACTCATGAACTTGCAGTGAAATACATCTCCACACATTTCTTTATGTTTGGCTTCTGTACATTGAGGCCAATGTGCTCTGACAGAAAAGAACAAGACTTACTTTTCTCATACATACCTTTCACAATAACTGTAAAAAAGAAAGAAAAAATTCTGACTAACAAACTTCACACATCATGTCAAAGTGAAGACAGTCTCCTAAAAAGAAAAAAAGAAGAAACAGAATTTGAAATACTGTGTATATATGTATATTGCAGTTATCTTTGGAAAATATTGCCTAAAATTTTGAGTTCCATAACTTCTGCTGCAGCTCAAGTTCTAAGTGTTGGGGACATACAACCTTAAGAATGGATCTTCATCAAAAATGCTATCAGGACAGCTCTGAATTGCAAGAAAACAGCATCCTTTACTATTTTTGATATTTCAAAGAATGTGATCCCTTCCTTATTAATTGACTGTATGAGGTTCACATGAGAGACAAGAACCTGATGATAAGTTCTAATTTTTTAAGCTATGCAGGGAAAGGCTCTACTCTTAAGCCTACATTCCTAAGCAAAGAATCCAAACATTAGAGTTAGGAAGGTAGTGGAAGACTGTATAGGCTTTTTGGCCTTAATATAATCTAGAAAGATAAGGTACCTCCATGATATGTCTCATGCAAGCCCAGTATCTTTCCTTGACAGGATACAGAATTATTACTTTATTAAAACAAAACACTATCCTACCTGAAACTTCTTGAATTTTTAAACTTGGCTTCTATAAACACCTTCAATAAAAAGCCTTATAATAGGGAAAGAAACATTAGACATACGGAACTTTACTAAAATGTCACAGTAGACCAACTGGAAATCCATCTAATTGCAACTATTTGCAAATCCAGATGTTGCTGACTATATTTCAAGAGGAAGCACAACCAAACTGTAACTGACAACCAAGAATAATAAAGCTGAAAGTCTGATTGCCTGGAAGTGCTGGATTTTTGAGGGTTTATTATTATTATGCATGTGAAATCTTGCTAAGCTCTGTTTTAGGGATATCCTGTGGTCAGGCACCACAATAAGGAGTGACAAATTGGTGCCCCAAACACAAGTGGCAGTAAAGGCAGAACTGAATGCTTACCCTAGATCTTGCCTTTGATTACCTGTCAAGATTAGCTCAAAGTTTATAAACTGTTAACAGTGGGAAAATGTTAAATTCAATTTTCACCTATTGCATATTAATTTAAGAGGTAAACTGTAAAGATGGACCACACAAGCCTGTGATTCAGTCCCCACTGAACTCAACAACATTTACACACTGCTCAACATCCAGCAAGGTCAAACCTTTTCCACACAGTTTACCAAACTACAGCTGGTTAAAAAAATCCCAAAATAACAACAAAAGACCCACTACAAAACAAAAGCAAAACCAAACAAACTGGAAAATGTATTTTACATTTTAAGACACAAGCATGTGATTATCCATCTCCTAAACCACAAAGCCTAAGCTGACTGTAGATCCCAAACACCTATTTAGCTCAGTGCCCTCACATACAAACAGTAGCTGTGAGTCATTTTTCTTCTGACAACCCAATTAGAGATGTAGAGTTTTATTGATACAAAGCTCAATTTGACCATGACCAGGTGGAGAACTTGCACCTAAATTCATTTATTATGCAAGAAATAAAATTACCCTTTATTAGCATGAATGATCTGCTGTGGGCTGTTCTCACTGGAGCTGATCACACAGAACCCTGTTCAATGCTTATTACCAGTAATTAACCCATTTCATGATAAGGATGAAAGTTGAGCATATTGATGTAACATCTGAGATCCAAACCAAGAATTGTTCAAGACACTTCTCCCCACGAACATGGCTTTACTCTTACAAAAGTGTAAAAGGTTATGACAAATTTAAACCATCAGAAGACATTTAGGCTGAAATAGAAATTATTGTTTAAAAGTAAACATCATATTCTACTCTATCAAATATAGCAAAAACTTAAGCATGTCTGCCTTTTGTTTCCATTATTAGGAAATAAATATGCTTTTCACATGCTGTAATGTTAAATATATCAGATGAAATTTGACATTTAAAGGTAAATTCCTTTAAAAATGCATTTCTTAATATCATTATCATTTTCAGCAAATAGCATGGAGATATTTTGAAATATTTTTAAAATTTATTTACCATTTCAACAGTCTTAGACTTGGTGCTCTCATCTTGTAGAACCATTTTTAAGCCAGTTACATGAAGATCTTCTGAAAAAAAATTAAAAATATACTTAAAATTTCTTGCCATGACACTGTACTTTGGTTTTAAAATGTGGCAGTATCCTAGATCATGTAAGTAGAGTCACTGCTTTAATTTATGAAACAAAAACAATATGAAAAATGGTCTTACTATGTAGCCTACAATGTGTGTTAACACAGGTGATTGCACTAAAGCCACCAGGCTCAGCAGCCTGTCCAGCTCTGCTGTTCCAAACATGCAACAAGCAACCTCTGAGGGCAGAATGTATAACTGCTCCACTGACACTTTATATGCAATCTTATTTTAATAGCATTAAATGTTTATTCGTGCAAATTATCGCTTTTCCACATTGAAACTTCCACCCAAAAAATCACATGAAACTCACAAAATATGAAGTAACTCTATTGCACTGCCAAATAATTGCAAAACAGAAGTATTGCATCTGGTTATTCTATGAGGAAAGCACAGCCTCTCCTGCCCCTGCAAAAAAACTTAAAAAAACCAACTAAAGAATACATAACAAGAATGACAAGAGACTCAGAACAGCAGCTCCGTCACAAACCATGGTGCAAGCAAGAGAACTTGAAATTCTTCCTTGTATTTACTCAAGATTCTTTCACATACAATTTGAAAGACAACATACCAAGATAAGGCTTGCACACAGAAGAAATGGTTTTAGTCTTTCCAGTTATACCGGCTGCTCCAATAATACAAGTCCTGGGATACAATCTCCACCCCCCCTCTAACATGTACTGTCATCAGGTGACTCTTGTTTTATATTTGATTACTTTTGAGATAAGATACACAAAGACACTGCTTTCACTTTGACCAGAAAAAAGCTGAAAGTAAACTGATTTTACACCTACAGCAAATGTACATTAAATCAATGCTAATCTAACACAGCCCTCATCTCCATTCCCAACATAGATGTGAGCAAAGGCAAGAATCTCCAGGAGAGATGGAAAGGCAAACCTTAAATAACATGACTATTACATTCACCACAGCCCTGTCAGTTTTACTCACAGAAAGTTTCCTGTAGGATCTGTAGAATACAGTGAAGAAAAAGACCAAAAAAAGAAGCCAAGTTTTCCCACCAGTACTGAGATAGATATCACTGTTCCTAACTAAATAAAAAGTTGTACAACACCAAAGTTTGCACAGAAAGCATGTTATTTTTATCACCAAAATAAGATAATTTAGCTTAACATTAAGAGATGTCTTAGGAATCTGGCAGTGCACAATGTAACACTCATACTATCAAACCAAACTGGCACAGCTGGATCTTGATATCTAAGGAATAAAAAGAACACTTAAAACTCAAGTTTCCTATCCAGCTCTTACCCAAAATTCAGGAAACAACATTTCAAACAAATTTTCTTACATGGAACTAGCAACACAGAGTAATAATCCATTGCATATTTCAGTCTTTACCAGCTATCAGAGTATGTAAGCAGAGTTTTCAGTTTGTTCATACATCGCCCCAGCAAGTCTGTGACCCTGCTGGACATGGACAACTCTGCACTGGGTTAGAAACACCCAAGTTTCGGGTCTGCAGATTGAAAGCTGACAAGTGGAATTGACGGTGACCTCCTACTTACACTCACCCAGGAACATTAGAAGAAAAAACTCCATGTCAAGCTGCCAAGGCATTACCATGTACAGAGCAATCTCCCAGCCACCGGTAGCTATATATTTAACATCAGCTAAGGATTACAAATGACATCCATTTCACATGCTCCAGATCTAATCTTGTCTAGTGCAAGGACTAAACATATCGTGCTTTGTCAGAGGATATACAGCCACGTATCCCTGATAAGAACCAGCACAGCAGCTTTCAATGGGACACTCTGGCAGCTGAAGCTGAGCCTTCCAGGCACAGCAGAAATCGGCAAAATCACCACACTCAGAGAGAAAAGGGGTCTCCTCCTTCCTTCCTGTCAACAAGTATCTTTGGGGAAAAGTAGCAGAAAGAGAGAAAAGAACATGACTAAGTCTCCTTAATGCACTTGGAGAAAAGTGGATGCCTGAGGAGAAAAAATATGGCTCAAGCCCTTGGGATCTCAGAAGAGGAAGGATGAGTATCCTGCATTTGCACCTAAAACATTGGAGACTGCCGGAGCAAAGGGAGCTGCAGCCCAAGTAGGGGGTGCACAGGCCCCCCACATACCCCAGGCGAGGCAGGAGAGCAGTGTCAGCTCAGAATCACAGAATCAATGAGGCTGGAAAAGCCCTCTGAGATCATCGAGTCCAACCTATGACCGAACACCACCTTGCCAACCAGGCCATGGCACCAAGTACCTCATCCATCATTCCTCAACCACCTCCAGGGACGGAGACTCCCCTACCTCCCTGGGCAGTCCATTCCGATATCTAATCATCTTTTCTGTGAAGAATTTCTTCCAAATATACAACCCAAACCTCCGCTGGCGCAACTTAAAACTATGTTTTCTCATCCCGTCACTTGTTGCCGGGGAGCAGAGCCCGACCCCTTCCTGGATACACCCTCTGTCAGGTGGTGGTAGAGAGCGATGAGGTCTCCCCTGGGCCTCCTGTTCTCCAGGCTGAGCCCCCCAGCCGCTCCTCACAGGACTTGTGCTCCAGACCCTTCGCCAGCTCTCCTGCCCTTCCCTGGGCTCTCTCCAGCCCCTCGGGGTCCGCCCGCAGTGAGGGGCTCAGTACTGGGCACGGCACTCGAGGCGCGGCCTCTCCGTGCCGAGCACCGGGGGACACTCACTGCCCTGGTCTGGGCAGAGCGGGAGCCCACACACACAAACCCTCCATCACGTGCAGGGGGGATGCCCGGGGCGGGGAGCGCAGAGCGGGTTCCCCGCCGCTGTCACGGACGGACGGACGGGGCCACGGGACCGGGTCACTCACACACCCCCGACCCGCGGAGACGCGGGTCCTCTGCTTACAGGAAGGGGCAGAGTTCCCTCTCGCCCTGCGGGGCCTCCCCCCGGCCCTGTCCCCGCTCCGGAATGTCCCGGGCGGTCCCGGCCGTACCTGAGACCGCGCCGGGCCCGGCGCCCCCCGCGCTCCGTCCGGCGGCACCGCCCGCCCGCGCCGGACACCCGCAATCCATCCCCGAGTCCGCGAGCGACCGCCCCGCCCCGCCCCTCCCCTCCCGCGGGCTGGCCCCATCGAGCCGCTCGGCCAGCAGCTCGCCGCTCCTGCGCTGCCCCCAGCCCCCTGCCCGGGATGGGAGCGGGGACGGAGCCGGGATGGAACAGGACACGGAGCCGGGATGGAACAGGACACGGAGCCGGGATGGAACAGGACACGGAGCCGGGATGGGACAGGACAGAGCCAGGATGGGAACGGGAGCGGGACCGGAACCGGGATGGGAACGGGAACAGAGCCGGGATGGGAGCGGGACCGGAACCGGGATGGGAGCGGGAACAGGGCCGGGATGGGAGCGGAGACAGGGCCGGGATGAGAGGGGCAGGGACAGACCCGTCGCGCTCCCATTTCCTATCCCCGTTGCCATCCTTGTCCTCTTCCCCATCCCTATTCCCATTCCTATTCCTATTCCCATCCCTATCCCCATTCCCATCCTTATCCCCATCCCTATCCCTATCCTCATTCCCATCATCATCCCCGTCCCCTTTAGCATCCCCATCCCATCCGTATCCCCGTCCCCATCCCGCTGTCCGTCCACGGGCTGTGCCAAAGGCTGAGGCCCCGGTGCTCGCCCTGCGATGTGCCTGGTCCTGCCGGGAGCAGCTTCGCTTCATGTCCCGCCTGGAAAGCCCCGCTCCGCCGTCGGGAATACCGCGCTGGGCTGGGCTCCGGATCCTCTCCCGGGGTCCGGCCCGGCGGGATCGGGGGACAGCGGGAAGAGCCACAGCGGGTGGGAAGCCCGGATTTATGCCGGTATTTCCAGCCGTGGGACATCCCCTGCGGCTCTTGGGAGCGGAGCTGGCTGTTCCATCCAGAGGGAGCATCTCCAGCGAGGAACGGGCAGAACAGCTCAGATGGAGGAGAGCTGCCTCCGGACAGACGGGCTGTTATCTGGGATTTATACAGGCTCTTCCAAAACACTGAGATAAGCAGGTCAAAAAAAAAAAAAAAAAAAAAAGAAACTCGACTATGAAGGCAGGGGAAGAGAGCACAGACTGAAGAACGAGAGTTGGAGAAGTGGAAGTGAGCTTGAAACTAATCTGTCAAAAAAAAGGGAAGAAAGAAAACCCAAACTGTGCAAGGCCTTGAGAAATGTCCTAAAATGCAGTGAGATGGTGGAACTTTTGTTTCACAGTTAGCATAATCTTTACAGTCTGTGATACTAAATCTCACAGAACTGGGAAGTGGTGTCAACTAATTAAATTCTGAAAATGTCTGCTTTGCTAACACACTTCCAATAGTTTGAAAAAAGTGAAATTGTGGAGATATATAAACTATATTAAAGCACCAGGCTCTTAATTTGAGATGTTAGTGACTAACAAGCTTTAAAAAGAGATACTAGACAAAATCTACCAAAAATAGTGAATAAAATGAACTATCACTGGCTTAGATGAAACAGCATAATCAGGTTCTGGTCTTGCTTTTTGTAGTCCACATTACCTCCTTGTAGTCAGTGTTATTAGTATTTAAGAATTGAGTTCATAATATCAACCTAAGGACAACCAATGGTATATGTCATGTGTTGCAGATTATTCAGTATTCACCTGCTAACAGAAATAAAGCTTTTTTCAAAATCCAACTACTGTGTATTTTGGGAGTTTTACAGTAAAAACTGCTAGGAAATAACAGTAAGTGATGTATACACAAGTAGAAAGGTCAATGATATTTCACTGTAATTAGGCAATACTTACTGTATAGCTGTGAAGTTATTAAGTGCTATTCACACTTACAAACTGTTGGAAGTCAAACATGATATTTTAACCTTCTTACAAGTTAGTGATTGAAAAAATCCATTCTCATATAAAAATGTCTTATTATCTGTCTGGGTGTTACTGTTGGGTTTGATTTACTTCCTATATATAAACAAAAGTTA
>JAWWLZ010000177.1:7026541-7053993 GCA_035041345.1 Poliocrania exsul
GAAATTTGCATTCTTTGCTTAAGCAAACTTGATACCTAGAAAATAAGGTAATTGATACCTAGTAAGAGTAGGTAAATACTTAATTGTGGTTTTAAAAAGCAGTGTCCTCTTAATTATACAGTAAACATGTACACATGAATTGAAAGTCTGAAGAGCCCAATTAGTTTAATGTCAATGTTTAAATGAGTATTATTTATTTCTATAATCAATAGCTTTATTTGGTTTAGTTCTAAATATATTTTAGTTTTGTTGGGTAATCTATAGAATAAGATTGTGAACCCTATTCTCAGGAAGTATTTGTCCATATTAATGCTGAATTTGACTTCACTTGGCTGCTGAGAGCTCCTTTCTTTCCCTTCTTTCCAGGAAAGATGGGCACCCTGTCCATGAGCAATGAGCTGTTAAGTAGCAGCTGGATGCTGTTGTCTTCATACCCTTCAAACAGTGGTAGATTTTCATGATTTTCCCTAAGTTAGTAGGTGTGCTGTGCATTAGACTTACTTCATGCTGTGATATATCTAAGGATTACATGCATTTTAAAATAAAAAATACACAACAGAAAAATAAGATGTAGTTATTTCCATAAAATATATGAGCAACGTACCAAAGAAGGGAAAAGGCTCTTACTCATTTTTTAATCACTGTAGGCTGCAGTCTTTTGCTCTGTGCCTTTTGGGTATTTGAATAGTTCTTGCTGCCTGTTGTACAGGCAAACACAGCACTGCCTGCACGTCATGATTAAAAGCTCTTCCTACGCCACTTTAGAATTTAGCTTGATTAGGTTGACAAGTAGATTTTAACTCTGTCTTTCTGTGTGAATGCACTTTTTTCCTTTAGTAAAACTTGTGTGACACTGAATTAGCTCATTCGGGATGGCAGATAATTGCAAGTGTTCAAATTAATGGCTCTTCAGCTGAGCTGAAATAAGTGGCTGTGTAACTACTGCAGTTCCAAAATGAGAACTTAATTTTAGCAGTGAAAGAGATTTGAAGAAAATTACTTGTATTTTCTATACCTGAACTTTCCATTTCCTCTGGGCTTCTGTGCCGTTTTTGTGTGGCTGTCAAGTGGATCTGTTTGATACTGGAGTCTCACTGGTGACCAGCTTCTTTTGGTGGGAGGGTCATGTATGTTGGTCGTCCTTCTCTTGAGTAAGTTGGTTATGTGATTGTGTGCAAAAATACCCAACCTGTTCTCATGCTTTGTGCTTTCTTCTGCCTCTTCTCATATGCCAAGCTAGGCCCCGTTTTCACTTCCTGTGTGTAGGTTACAAAAATGGGTGTGGTTTTTTTAAGTTCTTCTTTCTTGAATACTCGGGGAGAATTAAAGGTTTTGGGGTTGGCTGGAGAAACACTTCCTGTTTGTGATGGGAGCACAAGATTCCCTCGACACCTCATGGCAGTCTGGGTTCCCTCTGAGCTGAGAACTGGAGCTTCTTGGGATTTCCAGGATTTCTTGATGTGAAGTTGCAGGCTGTTCTTTGGAATGAATCACATGTATCTCTGAGAGTTTCTTGGCTGTTTGGTCTCTGTAACTGGTTTTGAAGGAATAAAGTTTTTGGCACATGGAACCTCAGAGAAGTGGAGGCTGGTGCTCAGGTGGAGTGCACTGGGATGAGCTTTGCTTTGGGGCACTTCTCTACAGACTCTACTGCTCCAGTTAATCTTCATGCAACACCTCTACGGATTCATGGTCCTGAGTAGAGCAAAGTATTTGTGGATTGGGTGTCTTCTCATGTGAGAAGTTAGGACAGGATTATATCATTCTGCTTCTTGTCTGGGTTTTCCCCTGATAAATGAGAACAAGATCCATGAAAGGCAGTAATATTCAATAGACAGCAAAGATCTGTGAGAGGTGAAATCTAATGCTATAAAAGCAAAGTAGGGGCAAGTTGCAGCATTTATTTTGTGTGTTCTGCAACTTTTTTAGTATCTTGCACTCAACCTTGAAATTTTTTTCTTTCCTAATGTTCCAGACAAGGGTTACTTCCACAGGTTTTTCAAAGCATAACTTCTGTTTAGTGTAAAGATTTCAGCACTGTGATATTTTTCTAGTTAATACATAAGCTGGATATCTTGTCATGACCTTCTGTGGGTTCCAGTCTTCATGAAAATGTTCTTTTTTGGGTTGACTTTTCTGTGTGTTGTGTCATCCCAGAAGTAATTTTTCAACATGGAAAGCATGGACAAAATATTTCCTTAATGGCATATGGAAAAAAATACTCTTCCAGGGTTTTAAGAGTATCTTTTACTTGCCAGTGGCTGAAGTGGTTGTTAGGGAGGGAGGGGAAAATGCCTCATCCTTAAAGTGGAAAAAGGAGCTGTGCTAGATTAAGAACTGTGGTTTCAAAAAAATTGCAAAGAGATTCTAGAGCCTGATGATGACTTGTGGTGTTCTCTTAAATGATTCTAATGAATCACAGTTCATGTTGCACACACTAAATGCTTGGAGCAATATAATTAGGAATAATAGGAATTCAGTTAGGAATGTATATATTCCTATACATACTTTTTTTGTGATTCCATCACATTTTATATCTTATTTGAGCGCATTTCAGAAGCCATTCCAGATGAATGGCACCCTCCAGTCCTGTTGCTTTTCTTTTCCTGTGTCCCACTTCATACAGAGTAAAGGGGTGGTGGCATTTCAGGATAGAGCACAAACCCATTTGCATCCATGGGCTGGATCTGTAAAGTTAATGATAAATGAACCTCCTTCCATGTGCAGAGCTCCTGGTTGGGGGAAGGCTCTGAGGGAGGGTGGGGTTGTAGGTGTTGCCTGGGGCAGGGCAGGTTCTGTTTTTGTTCCCTGGTGTGATTAGTACCTGCCTTGGACTTTGTGCCCAGAAAGTAACGTTGATTGCATGAACCCCATGTACATTTACTTGTCTAAATTAGTTGAAAATACAGTTTTTAGGAGCTCAGAAATACTGCACAAGTTCCCAAGTAGTAATTCATACCCTATATTATTTTATACACACAAATAAGAAACTTTACAATTGGTCTTTTAGTTCATGCAATTGAAGTTTCAACATAATGTTTCAACATTGAGTTTCATCATTGCAGACTTTCTTTGGGAAGTGCTAAAAGGCTTCAACAATTTCAAACAAACTTTTTAGAAGAACTTTAATGAATGTTTGTCCAAAATTAAAAGACTTTAGGGAGACAGTGTTAAGTTCAAAGGTAAAATAACTAAAGACGTACTTTGATTTGTCCTCAAGGAAATTTCAAGTTCTTCTCTGCTCTGTGTAGGAAAAAGAATCTCTATTGCTTTAATTTTTAATTTTTGGTTTTGGTCACTGAACTGCAATATATTTAGGTGTACCAATCTAACAAAAGTCATCCTTGGGTAGATGCTTAAAAATACCCATTGGATTGCAAACTTGTTAGTGCCCATAGCAGGATTACTTTAACCATCAAAATGAGGCATCAGTCCTTTCCAAGTGGCGGTAGTGACGTATTCCTGGAGTTTTGTTTTTTCAGTTACCAAGAAGGGTTGTATCCAAAATTGAAAAAGTCATTACTTTATCCACTGACTTAGTGTAGGGTATAATGATTCAATTTTTTTCTTTTTGTTCAGATCATGAGTTTGCATTCTTAGGACTAGATGGAAAAACTCTAGATAAATTTATGGTTTTTATTTTTCATGGGGTTTCCTTTTTATTATTCTCTTGTGGTCACTGCAAATGTTTGCAGCTGTGCACAGGATGTGTTTTGGCATGCTCAGTCTGTGGAGAGCAAGATGCAGACAGGAGGTTGTCCGTTGATACTTTATTTTGATTGTACCCTGCTATCAGTGCATTAATCCAAATATTGATTCTCAGTGCAGTATCTCTTATCCAATATTTCAGTATTACAATTTTATCGTGACTTACCTTAGATGTAGCACATTGTTTATCATCTGCAAGAGATTTCCCAATATGATTACTTGCATATTTATAGTCAGACTCCAGAATCTCTGTGATCCTGTTAAATGAGACCTGCTTTTCATATTAAACATGATCCAGTGGTGTGTTTTTGTCCACAGCTTAGTGGGGCATTTTTTTTCTACAAGCCAACTGTTTCTAATCGGAAGCCGCCTTTTATTAGGAGTGTGGTGTAACATGATAAATATGTGATCTGGTGTTTTAGTGCAGGCCTGTTTGTGATGGAAAACATTTGGTTACAGCTTCAGATTCCAGTAGGTAACTGGTGTACAAAGAAGATTGGAAGTCTGTTGGGACAATGTCCTGCAGTGCTTGCTTTGTGCTCCTGGTCTCCAGTCCCTGCTCTCCCAGCCCAGTTGGTCTCATCTTACCCTCTGCTCAGACTGGGGTGATTGCAGGGACTGCTGGTTCAAAGCTGGAGCTCTCAAGTGCTGAAACTGCAGAGAGCAAAAAAGCAAGCACAGAAGCTCAACTATTGCATTTGCTTGGAAAAACTCCCCAGTCAAGTCAGGTTTGTATCAGCTAAGGCTCTTTTGCATCACAAGACTTAGATATTACCTGTCAAATTTCTTCAGGTGCAAGATTTAGTTTACTTGCAAGTTATGTATTTGTTCATTCAATTGATCCCCTCTCCCTTTATCTGTTGAAAAGTATGTATAATTAATTTGTTCCCTTTTTTTTCTTCTTCCTGATAAATGTCTCTACAGTCCTAGTTGAGGGGACCCCCAAGGATCATTGAGTCCAAGCTCCTGGGTAAAGGATGTAGAAAGTTGCCAAATAAATCTCCTCCTCATAATAAGTAATTTACATCACCAAGTAATTAGTCATGTAAGACTCCCAGACTTTTAGGGCTTTCTTTCCTCATTACTTGGAAATACCACATGGAGTAGGCAGGCTGTGCAAAATGCCCAGAAAACTTGCAAAAAAATGAAATATAAATTTATTAAAAACACTGCCAGTATAGGTGAGTGTTGTGTAGGGATGGTGTAACACAGAGGCAGTTAAGGCACTTGATGAAATGAATTAGTCTAGAAGCCTCAAAGGAATCAGTAAGTAGAAAGAGAGCATTCTGCTTTTGCCAACACAAACTATTCTACTCTCATTATGCAGAGATAATATCCAAAGCTGTTTGCTCTTCTTTGAGGAAAGCGTACTCAAAGGAAAGCTATCATTTTCTGTGTTAGTATGTGCCAGCATTAAATATTAGAAATGGGATTTACAAATATAAATAGATTGACAGACTACAAACTTAGACAATAGTATCATCAAAATGCCAAAACTTGGATTTTGTTAATTGAAAACACTTAAATATGGGCTGGTTTCAAGTACATTTTTCGTGGCTCCACCATAAGCCAGAGTCTTTTGGTAATCAATAGATCTTATTTTCCTGTTTACTTTTAGGAGAAAGGAACTTTTCTAGAGTCAAGTTACCAGTGCTGTGGTTTGGTTTTGTTTTTTTAAGTTGTGATGCAAGTAAACATAGAACGAATTTGGAAGTTGTTCTACTTCATCTAAATGTTACTAAAATCAAAAGCAGCACAAGGCAGTCGCTTCCTCTGTTCTCCAGGCTGGTGTAGAACCTGTCACCTGGCGATTCTTATTACATTGAGTGTGGATTTGTTCTGAATGCATGTGTAGCACAGGCTGCTTTTGCCCTATATTTCTCTTGCTCATGCACCTGCAGGGCTCTGGTCTGGCCACGTGTGGCTGTCTCTGGTTTTCACTGCCCACTTTAGCTGGGTTTTACTGGCAAGCATCACAGTCGTGTCTGCTTTGAGTTGGAGATGTAGCTGTTGATAAAAAGCAGCACCGGATAAATTTCTATACAATATAGATAATTTTAAAGATAAATCAGCCTATTTTAAAGGTGTGGGGGTTTTGTATTTAGGAAATAAATGTTTGTTAGAAGCACTTCCCTTTAAAGCTGCTCTTGAACTCATTTTAAAGTGCACACCAATCTACTTATGGTTTGTTTTACTTGACAGTTTAGGTGTGTGGCGAAGAAGTCTTTGTCAAGGTGAAAGTTCTTGTTTGAGTGGATTGATGTTGTAAAATAATAGTTTCAGACACACAGTAATGCAGTTAATTCCAAGCCCAAGGTTGTAGACTGCCAGATTTGTAACACCTCTGCTATCTGGGGGTCCTCTATGTGGTTGAAACACTGTACTCTTTTACCATCCCTTCATGTGTCTTATCTACAGTTTAACAAGATTCTTCATCTTAGAGCACTTCTATTCTTGTGTGGCTTTTCTGTTTGTAGAGCTATTTCTCTGGCTTTCACTATTGATTACTTGGAACACTTGATCAAAAATATTTTAAAATTTGACAGAGGCAGTTATTTAAAAATGCAAACTAGTAATGTGTAAAAGCTAATATATATGAAGTAAAGATATAAAATGTGAAAAGCATGACCATTTTAAAACTCTTTCGCTGTCTTGTGTTTTATCAAGGACATTTGAAGAGATAGTAAACTAATTTATTAATGTAAGTCCCATTTTCCTAATATAATCATTTCTTCAGGGACTTCTGATCTGCTGCTGCTTAACCAATTTGCACCTGATGCTAGAGCTGGGCAAGATGGCTTTCCTCTTTCTCTACAATTGTTTCTCTTAGCAGGGATTTGAAAAGTAAATACTTTCTAGGCTTTTCAGTCTCATCTGGTGTGCAAGGAGGGTGATAGAAGAAAAGCAATAAATGGGAAAGATAAAGGCTTGTTCAGGCTTTTCAGTCACAGGAGGCTCTGTATATGAAGTCTAGGGATTCATCCATGTTTGAGAAATTTTCCACTTCTTTTTAAGGAAGCTGTTACCCCAAGACATCAGACAGTAAAAACATGGTATCTATTTTATAATTTCTGTCTGTGTAGAATTCATCCACTTAAAACAGGAAAGGATATTAAGCCCTTTTTGATGAAGTCTTTGATGGACAGACCATCTGTAAGGGGCTGGTATTGGAAACCAGAATCCCCTTTCCATTCTGTTTAAAAACTTTGACTTTTTGCCGTATGACTTATTTCATTTTTTTTTGAGTATATTACCACATGCATGTCCTCTTTAGAATCTCCCCACTCTGAGCTTTCCTGTAGTGCCTTCTATAACCTGCTTACTTAATTACGGTTCTTCCAGAGTTAATGTAATTTAACCAGCAATGAATGTGTGTTTCATGATGTGTGTTGCAATCATCTTGCTTTCTGTCCTTGGCCCTCCTTTCTTGGTGTCTTTTCCCCGTGGTTTCAGGAAAGAAATGCAAAGCCCTCCTGCCTAGGAGAGGTCATAAGGGAATGGCAAGAGGCTCTCATGAGAAGTGGGAGATTGGCTCTAAATCCATTTGCATGGAAGAGGATGTGGAGTACAGATCTCCTGCTACCTGAGCAAGTGTGACACCTTGAAAGAAGGCAGTATTACCTTACATTTAAGAATAAATGCATTTAACTCTGTGTAATGCCTAAGCCCTTCACTGAACGTTAAACTTGCTTGGAGCAAGACCCCTTGGACGGGTTTTGCATAGGACCTGAGCTGTGTTTAATTAAAGAAACCTTGCTGGGCTTGATGTGCAGGCTGTGGTACATCAGTGGAATTTTAGAACTTACACACTCAAGCCAACATGTGCTGTACAGGTTGTGCTTGGGAAGGCCATTGCATCGTGCAGGCTGAGATACAGGCAAAGAATGTGTTGCAGTTTGAGTGACAGCTGGCACAGAAGGGCTGTAGATCAGGTGGTGGACAGGAATTCAGAGCCATCATGAAGAAAGAAATTTGATGAACAAATAAAAGCCCTCTGAAAAAATATCCTTATTTATACTTGTTTTTCTAACTGTATGCACCTTGAAGGTAGACTAGAAAGAGACTATTTTGTTTTTACTCTAGTCCTGACTTCCCTTTCAGAGTGTTTCAGGTTTGGTGCTACCACTTACACTACTCCTCCCTTCCCACAGCAAAGTGGTGGGAGTTTTTTTGCTTGCTTGTTTATTTTTCAAGTTGCATTGCATCTTTCTGTTGGGGTTCAGCATTAAAGGTACATCTTATTCCTGTTTGTGTGTGCACTTAAAAAGGTGTCTTCTGTATGAAATTGATTTTATTCCAGGTCATTAGGAGTAGCTGAGGGGTAGGCTGTAATCTGGATTTGCTCTACAGGAGTTGAAAGTCAGGTGACATTTGTCCTCGAGTGCTCTTCTCTGGTTATGCTCAGGTAATCGATGTCTTTGTGTGAAGCTGTCAGTAAAATGACACACAACTCCTGTTGGACCTCCAGTTCTGTTGTACTTCTCGGAGCAGCTGAACAAATTAATTCCCTATGAAACATTTGTCCCCCTGTTCCTCACTCCTTTGTTACAATTGCAGTTGAGCTGGGGTGAATAACTTGGGACATCTGTTGTGGGCTGGAAAGAAGTGGAGCAAAGGCACTTGGCCAGTTTGTGGTTTGCAGAAGGAGTTTCTGCTAATGACATCCTCATTAAAAGTTCTTACCCTCAGTGCCATTTCCTTTTGGCTTTAAAATTGTCTGTGTGACTAACACGTAAGTACCCTTCAAGTGACATTGCTTTCATGTCGTGGCCTGGGAAACGTCTGTTCTAGGTTGAGAGGGCACATACAAGAAATCCCAGTAGTGCAGTTGGGAACATTGTTGGAAAGCCCTTTGGTTGTCCTTCCACAGAGCTCCTGGGCAGATCAGCACAAAGCTGTGGTGCAGTTTCTGGGTATGAGTTTGAGGCTGATGTGATGCTGGAGGTGTTTCTCTACTGATAGCTGAGATAGGGGTTAGTGGAGTTAATTCAGAAGGAACCTTTATTAGTTACTACCCTCAACCTGTTTGTGCTGTAAATGTCCCTTACAAAAAAATCATGTTGTGTTTGTCACATCATTGTGTCTGTGTAGGCCAGAGGGTGATGTGAGACCGACCCTCTTTTTTGAGAAGGGATTGCTGGGAAGTCACTGGGCAATACCAGCACCAATATATCTATACTGATAGTTAGTGTGACAGGGTGTGTGTATGTGTATTGTCTTCTATATACTGAGACAGATATGTATGGAGACTTTGTGGACTGTTCTTGGCCACTGAATAGCCCATCTTCTGAAGTAAATCTGAAGGTCTTGATTATCCAACAATTTTTTTGCCTTGTTTGTTTTACAGATGGGTTTGTTTGTTTCATTGTGTGGTTTTTTTGGCATTTATGTTTGGTGTTTTTTGTTGTTGTTTTTGGTTTTTGTTTGTTTGTTTTTAAATAAGCTGATAGTCCTACAGAAACACTCCAGGCATCTGAATGTGGAGAAATAAAGTAAAACATCTGAACAATCAAGGTTAAATTCAGGTTTTTGCCTTTGGGATTTTGTAAGTCAGTTCTGTGTTACAGATTTTAATAGAAATCTGCTTGTACCTTTATACTCACCTCTACAGTGCCTTGCACCGTTACTGCTGAGTGCCCCAAATTCAGTGTGGGAAAGCTGAATCTGTGTCTCCTTAAATGACATGTGCCTGCCTGTCTCTGTGGAAGTTCCTCCTGCCACTCTTCAGTGCTATCTAGCAAGCAAGACAAGCCAGGATTTACTGGAAAACTGTGATCCAGTATTGGTGCTGCCTTATAATATCTTAAATACCAGGAGTTTTTTCTGTACTGGCAGTGATTGTTCCTCTGAAGAAGGTGGGGTGTGCCTTGTTCCCCCGTGAATCATGTATTAGTCAGACACACGTTGCCATGTGTGAGCTGCCTGTGGAAACTCTGTAGAACCTGGATTGCATATGGTATCTTCTTTGTGTGATTCAAATATTTCTTTCAAGTAAGAGTGGCAGAATAGATCTGATTGGTCTGAATAAAGCCTCATCTTTGCAGAAGTTAGAACCCCACTGTTAACTGGGTTGTGCATTTGGAGAATTGAAGGTTATGTAAAACCCGTACTCAGTTTTAACTCATCATTTTGTCTCACCTATCACATTTTTAAACTCCATTTTGACCCAACAGTATCTCTATATATATGTTTATGAAAATTCAGCTTAATGTTTACTGTGCCACTGTCCAGAGCCCAGAGTTCCCAGTCTCCATGAACTGCACCAGACTGGATGTGCCTGCCTGAGGAGGCCAAGGGAGCAGCGGGTCCTTCCCTGACCCCATGGAAACCGGTGGGGGCATTCCGGATGCAGAAGGGTGTGTGGCAAGGAAGTCTTGGCATGTTAGAGATGTGAAGCATTGCGTTGGAGACTTGCTGATACAATGCTTTAATATTCAGAGACCAGAAGTCATGCAGGTTTTTTCCTCCTTTTTCTTTTTTTGGAAGCCTAAAAATGCACTACTTTTTTTTTTTTTCCCCTGAGTCAGTACACTTCTTGCTGAGTAGGGCATAGTATTTTTGTATATGCTGATTTTATGTCTGAATTGAGTGTTTTTATGTAAAATGCATCTTTCATGTGACTTTCTTTCAGTCTGCGAGCTGAGTGTGTGCTGGCCACTCCCACCCACAAGCAACTAAGCTACCTCTTACCTGCAAAAGTTTAGCTTTTGCTTTCTCTGATGTACTGAGTTTAATAATGAAACAGTTTTAAATTTTTGCTTGTTAAGGCACTTCCAATCTGGTTGTAGGTTTATGTAGTCTTCAGGCTCCAGAGTTCTTGCATAGATTGAGCTTTAAAATCTACATACCACAGTTCTGGTTTGCAGGGGAGGTAGTGGGAGTGAGTCAGTATTTACCAGTTTTCTTAGTAATTGTGACATTAAAAACCTTTTAAAACACTCTAGAAACAGTGATCAGTTTTACTCTTCATGATAGGTTTGAAGCATCAGTTTATGGAATTCTTGGTATTTCTTTTGGGAGCTGGGTATTTAAGAAAAAAAATTAAAAACAAACTCCGAGTTGTGTGTCCTGGGTTGAGGTACATATGGTGCCTATTGCTGTTGGCTTCATGAGGTACGAAGCTCTTTCTGGTATTTTGTTTTTTTTTTTCCCATTAATTATCTTCTTTTACCAGTGAAGTTTTCTTTTTCAGTGAACATTCCTGTTGCTAATAGGAGGTCAGGGGTTTGTGCATGGTTACTCCCAGCTGTTACAGTGTGTTACACACAAGATCAGGTTTACAGCTTCAAAAATACACCTCTCACAGAGCATTTTTGGTGTCAGATGAGGTCCTGTGTTAACCATTTTGTTATTTGGAGAGAAATACATCTTCCTTCTGAGGACATGTGTCTTGACCCAGCACTGATGCAGTTGGTGATAGAACTTGTGTGGGTGTCAATGTGTACGTGCACAAGTTGCTCACAGCTCTGTGAGTGGCATCACAGCAGAACCTGCTGCAGCACCACACCTCTTCTAGCTGTGAAACCCAACCTCTTGTTGTATTTGTTGCCAGGCATTTTGCTGTGTTGTTGCCATGAATGTATGGCTTGTTGAAGTTAGTCCTGCCTCTTATACCTCCTAAGATATTCCAGGTTTATGTCAGAGTGCTCAGAACTGTCGAGGTGCTACTACAGTGTGTTCTGTGCATTTGCTGATGGTGCTGATTTAGTTAGTGCAGCTGATGGTACACAGAAAATGAGAACATTGTCTGTGTTAAAAACATGTGGGTAGGCTCTAACTCTTAAGTTAGAGCAGTGCATTTTGGTCTGTGTGTTTCAGAATGTGCTTATGCTGCTGTTAACTCCTTGGTAACAGTGTTTTAGCAGCTGGATAGTTTTGGTACCTTGAGTTTATAGTTTCTTTTCATGGATACTTTGTTACTTGCCTCAGTTTTCTTGTATCATGACAGTGACGATGATGGATATATACATAGCACATTCTGGGTAAAGGCACGGAGCTATTTTCCTCTTGTTTTCTTTAGTCTTATTAGACACATTTTAACACTTCTCCATGTCTTAAATGGAATGTCATTTGCTACTACTTGTCATTATCAGCTGTCAGTACTTGCCACCTACAGTAGCACGTCTTGGGAAATGCATGTGACATGATGATGGCCAGCCCTGTCAAATGCCCAGCTGGCAGTCCATGCAGGGGAGCTTTTTCCCCCTTCTAGCTGGCAGTTACCAAACACATCTACCACTAATAGTTATAATATGAAAATATTCCTGTGGAAATGCTGACTGCTGAGCAGCGAGGAGCTGCTCTGACAAAGTTGTACTTCTAAGCAGTGATAAATTGAATTACATACTTGGTGTTCTTTAGTAAAATTTTACTGCAGTAGAAGTTGGCAGTGATGCTTGATGTGGGGTAGGGAACATTGGTTTAGATTTTGAAACACAGTTACTAGTTTGTCTGAGCTTTTTTTTGTAGGTTTTTAAAGGAAGATCATTGGATCTTTTTGATATGGGAAAAGGGGTCTGCTTGATCAAAAGGGAGGTATCCTTGCTGTTTGTGTAATTAAATATTACAACCTAATCTTTTTTTTTTTTGCTTCAACAGGTATACAAAGCTCGGATATGCGGGTAATACTGAACCCCAGTTCATTATCCCTTCATGTAAGTATTTGTTACTTGGATGTGAATGCTGAAGTTACTCTTGATGTTTCTGAAACATGCTGTGTAAAACCCAAAACATAAAAATGAGTAACTTGAGAAGACACCTGAGAGATGGCACAGAGTAATAGCATGGCTCTGTTATGTTTTGCTGTGGATGCTCAGTTTAGAAAGGTACATTAACTAAAAAAGGATACTAATAATTGAAGTGAAGTTAATTTGTTGGAAATTGAAGTCATGTTAAAATCCAGTAGCATGGCTATATTTACTTTTTAGAAGGTTCTTCCCCTGTTAGTGATTTATCTGGTAAAACTTCCGTTGATTGCAACTAGAGAAAAAAATTTTAATTGTATGGTTTAATATTTTTAGGGTTTAAAATGTTATACTTGCATGTGTTTGTCAGTGTTACAGCAATGTTGATTTACTGTGTTTGCAAATAGAACAAGAAAACATTTCCATTTATCCCTGCCATGTGGAACAGCTTTTTTATTCACTCCCTGTCTTCTGAACTGTTTCTCACACTTGAAGTGATAGGGTTCTACTCTAGAGAGTGGAATTCACTCAGTTTCCTTTAGAAATGCTTCACCTTTTGACCTCCTACACCACTTGGCAGTTTGTCATTGTTCTTCGTGCCAAAGTAATCACGTATTACATCCTGGTAAAAAAGGAGTAATTAGCACACCCAGTTTTCCTTGTAAATACAATGGGAAGAGAGCTGGGACTAATACCAGTTCAGCACTGTCACTGTAAAATACAACTTGGTAGTTCTGGCTCTGTTTTAATTTTTCTAGGAAACTTCAAAAAGCAATTTTCATGGAAAGCTAAGACTAATTCATTTACTTGTATGAGAACAGCAGAATGCATTAAGAGAATCTTTTCAATGTCTTCTCCTTTGGCTTTTAATATGTTGTTCTTAGTTTGTTTGGTTTTCTAAATTAACTTCATCTGGTTTATCACAGTGGCATATAAAACACATTGTACAGTTTTGCTTTTCACACAAAAACTAGTTTCAACATTAGATATAAAAAAATTACCAAACTCTTGGCAACACCCTTACATGGCTGTTTAAACTTCTTAACAGTTGTTAAATTGTAATTGGGAAAATAGTTATTTAATTTCAGATAAATAGGGTTTACCATACTTTTTCTGCATCTTCAGATTTGGTTTATTTAATTCTAAAATCACTTTCTTGTTCCAAAAATGGAGGAGAAATATCATGATACTTTAAGCAAATTTGGGAATGAAATGACCTGTCAGATCATTAAACAGTGAAGTTTATGCAACAGGAATGCAGTTAAAGTAGAAGAGAAAGGGGAGGAATGGGACTTTTTGACAGCTTTTTGATATAGTTTGGTGTATTTAAAAAGGATGCTCAGTTTAGATGCTCCTACAGCTGAAATGGTCTTTGACTGCAATTCTATTAATAAAAAAGGCATTTTTCTCATTTGTACTGCAATCCAAGTTAGATGATTACACTAATTGCATGAGTTTATGTTAATACTCTGACTCTAATGAAATAAAATAGCACTGTTGTAATCCACATTAGAGGAATGAAAATAGAGTATAACAGTACCTGCTTTCAAAGTAAAATGTTCCCAAAAACTGTGGATCTCTTCAAAGCCCTTTGGTATCTTTAATTTCCTTAATATTATCCCCAGTGGAAAAATGGTTTGGTTTCTCCTTTGACTTCCAACAGTGGCAGTTGCTTTTTATCAGTTTTATTTTTAAAATGGATGTTTGCTGTTAAACAGGTTTGAGCAACATTCCTCCTGCCTTGCTCGCTTCCAGCTTATCTTATTCACTCCTGCCATTAAAAAATTTTTATCTCCTTCTATTGTGTTCTTGGTTCAAATCTGAATATGCTTCTATAGTGATGATAAATGCTTGCATGAAAAGTGAAGTAAATGAAAATGTATTGGCCCAATTTTTTAAAGAGTCTTGGGTTCACTGCTTTCTTCCCTGGCTGCTTTTTACATCTCAGATCATTAATTTTGCTTGACTCTTATTCACTTAATCAGGTTTTTCCCGCTGCATGTTAAAATGGGAGTCAGCTTCTTTCCATTATCAAGTAGTTCCCTTGATTTGTCATCTGTTTTGTTTGTCTGTGATAGCTGATGGCCTTTCTTTACCTTTAAAAGAAAAATCTGGCTTGAGATGTGTTTCAGCACAAAAATTGAGTTGATACAAGTACATTCTCTTTTTTCCTAAAAACTCAATTCTTGTGCCAAGCAAACCAAAGGCAACTGCTCTGGGTACCCCTGGAATGCTGCCCATCCTCAGACACTGTAGTAGCTCAGCTCTGGTTTTAGCAAGATTTGTTTTCCTGTTTGTATTTTCAAGATATGATTCTTGATTCAGGTTGTTTGTCCTAATTTCTGCCTTTCAAACCCAGGGCTGAACAGGCTGGGCTCAAGGGCAGCAAAATACTGACACCTCTCATCTTGTTTTAGGCTTGTAACAGAGTGAAAATTCTTGAAGATAGCACACATCTGAACAGACTAATTTCCCCAGATGTGTGAGCTCTGTAATGATGATCTGAAAAATATTTGTCAAGATTCTTCTTTCCACTTGCAGCAAGCCCTGGCCTTGTGACATTTCCCCCCCAGTTTTAGCTTCTGCTTCCTCTCTCCCCACCCCATGTTGTTTGGCTTCCTCCAGCCTTCTGCTTCCTCTCTGCTCTCCAAAAGCAGCTACAGAAGTTGCAATATGATTCAGTTTTCTTCCTGAAGAGCTCAAAATAATGACTTCTGTGTCATCCTGTTCAGTCTTTCACAACATTCAACTTCTTAGTTTCTCTGGCTGCTCAGCTCAGCTTCTGTTGTTCCCTCTAGGAAGAGAAAGGACAGGGATGGGGAGCGTGGGTGAACTCAGTGCTTTGCCCCCAACAGGCTGTTGTTTGCCAAATCCTGTAGCTGTGCTGCCCTGGCTGGTGGGCTGGAGGTGCAGCAGCTGATTTCATGGCTTTTTAAGATGTTGTAAGCAAATATAACTTCTTACTGAAGGTGAGAAGTAGAAAAATACTTCAGCCATTGAAAGGATTTTTGGAGCTTAACCTTTGACTAGTTGAGGCTGATATTAATGCTTCTCTCTCTCTCTCTCTCACACACACACATATATATATAAATTTTCTAATTTGTGTAAAGGTTTGTGTTTAAAGGCGATTAGTAAGACTTAAAAAAATACAGCAGATGTTGCTGGTGCTGCAACCTTGGTAGCCAGGGGTGATGCAAAAGAAGAGGGAGAGAAGGATCTGTGTTCCAATGATGCCTAATGACTGATGCCTCTTTCCAAGATCCTGTGTTTAGCCTTAGCCAGTATTTGTCTGATAAAAACTTCCATTTCTTATCCTGGAAGGAATAAATTGTGAAGAAAGAAGCTCTTAACTTTTTCTGGTTATTCCTTGAACTGACAGAGAGATTTATAGTCTTTCTTAAAGGAAATTTTCCATTTTGTTCCTAACAATAAGATAGGAGTAGAATTTAAAGAGAGAAATAAAGTGTAGACTGAATGAAAATTTGTTTTAAAGCATCTGAAGGTGCATTATGTGGTCATACAAATTTCTGTCCTTTTAAAAATACTGCATTTATTTCTACTTACATTTCTCCTGCTTGTTCCTTCGTGCCTTCTTCTGTATGTGCTTTAGTTCCTATTCAGTCCCTTTCCTGTGCCATATCTCATTTTCATAATACATCCAGAAATCCAATTGATGAAAGTGAAATACAACATCCATTTATATAAAGCAGTAGGTTTTCTTTCTTGTTTTTTTTATGCAACTTCTATGATGACATTCTTTTTTAAGGACTAACAACAACAACAACAATAATAGTTGTCATGTGAGTGACAATTATTATAATTATTATAAAATTAGCATAATTGTTGAACAGGGATATCCTATTTTAGTGATTCTTTTTATATTTTATCTCTGATTGCATGTTGGTGTCCAACAATTGAGTTTGTATTTAGATCTGAATTGTTAACTTTATAAATTATGTTTATCTGTCTTTGGAATTCAAAGTATTTGTGTTTTATTTAGCTTTTTTGTGCTTATGCTTGAAACAAAGGATGAATGCAATTAGTTTGTCTCTGTTTTGCAGTGTTGATTTTCTTTCTTTAGTGCAGGATACCTGATCTGCAATCCTATTTGTGTTCTCTGTTCAAGGTATTGCTATCAAAGAGTCGGCAAAAGTGGTCGATCAAGCACAAAGGAGGGTTTTGAAAGGTGTGGATGATTTAGACTTCTTTATTGGGGACGAAGCAATAGAAAAACCAACTTATGCAACCAAGGTATTAAGAGAAATGTTTAAAATAGTTTTCCAATACTTTTTAGAAAATCATCGCCTTTTCAGTAAACATAATTTTAAGAGTGATTTTTGGGTAACTTAAATATTTTTATATTAACTCTGTTAAAATGGAAAATAAGCTTTAGTATTAGTTTTGTTGACCTTCAGGAGCCTGTGGAAATTTGCAAGACAGTATGTGAATATATATTTCTTTGGAAGTGGAGGGAGGCTGGGAGGGTGTTAAGCAGAAATACTGCATCTTTTCATGTTCTTGGCAACTTCTGTCAGCAGCATCAGAGCTGGGATGCTGGGCTGGGGGGAACCTTTGGTTTATCCCAATGCCACCATTCTGTTCTACTGACCAAAATGCAATGTATTTTCTGTGCTGTTCAAAGTTGGAATCAGAATTTTGCACAGATGTCACATCAAAATAAGGGAAACCTAAAGCAAGGTTTCTTGCCTGTGTAGGTCACACAACAGTTGCAAACTGTTGTTAACTGTTTCCAGTTGTAATTTGATATTTTTCTGCAACAGTGGCCTATTCGCCATGGTATAGTTGAAGACTGGGACTTGATGGAGAGGTTTATGGAGCAAGTAATCTTCAAGTATCTAAGGGCAGAACCCGAGGACCATTATTTTCTTTTGGTAGGTAAAGTTATGTCCTACGTAAGAAACTGCATATGACTAATAAGAATGTGCTGTTTTAGGTAAATTCTTAAGTATAAATATGCATACTGTGAAAACTGAAGAAAATAAATTGCCTGGAACTTTCTTGTCCTGGCTTATCCCATCGAGGTTCTGTAATTTTTTTCAAAATGTCAGGGTCTGAACTGCAGACATTTTTCTTCTCTTGTTTCCCTCCAAATTATGTCTGATTCATCACTTTTTCTTCTTTCACTTCTCCACTGAATTCAATGATCTCAAGTTTACATTTTTGAGGCAAAAAAAGTATTTGTGTGTTTTGACTTTACATAGTTGCAATTATTTTGTTTTTACAGTGCTGCCATCTGGATGAAGTATCTAGAGAGTGAATTTGTTTTTTTATTTCTCTGAAATTGGATGGATTGATTGTCATATTTGGGCAGATTAGGTTTGAATTACTAAGGTCAATGTTTTTCTGAAGCATCTGCTATTCTTTAGCATTTTATTTAAGGCCATTAAAGGAGGCACTTTGGTTTAGTGTGATATTTATAGAGCAAGTTTGGAATTAGAGGTGTTGGCCAAACCAGTTAAGTGCAACCATTTGCTTGAAGGCAGCATAGTTGGGTCCAGTTGCTCAAGGCAGTGTCCAGCTAAGCTTTGAATATCTCCAAGAAACAAGAAGCCATAACAACCCTGGCCCCTTTTCCAATATTTGACCTCCCCTGGTAGTGCCTTTTTTCCTCCTAATGCCTCCTTAGGATTTCCCACGTTGCAGTTTATCTCCATGGCCCCTTGTCCCAAGACCTTTGTTAAGAGCCTGACTCCCTGCTCCTCTTACCCTCCTATTACATAAAGAGTGATTTTTTTTTTTTCTCAAATATTCTGTACCACTATCCAAAGTACTCTGAACTTCAAAAGTAGAGACTTCATAATAAATGTGTTGGATATTTATTATATGTGCTGTAGCACTATTGTGGCATATTTGTATGTTGTTGCCAGCTTCTCTCAGTTGAGTACATTTCTACAGCTGAGCACATCAACTTGCTTTATAATGATTGCTTTCTGAAGGAAAACAGCTCTTTTCACTGAGAAATTTAAAAAGTTGTCATTCTTTAAATGTGCTAAACTTTATCTTTTGACATAGTTTGATTGATAGTCCTTGGTTCTTTCAAGTGAAATCAAAAGCTGTAATGAACGAAGCAACTCACAAAGGGGACCTTCAATGTAAATCCTTAAGCACTAATTACAGTAATGTTTTTATTGCACTTCTTTTTCTTTCTTTTAATGCAATTTGCATAAATTCTTAAGCTTTGCACATTACTATTTTTACATCCTATTGTTGTTGAATGACTCATCTTTCAAAACTTACGATTTGGTGGCGCTTTTTTTTTAAGTCAATTGTTTTGTTTGAATGTTAGTAAAAATTTGTTGGTTTTCTTTTTTTTTTTTTTTGTCTCACAGACTGAGCCTCCATTAAATACTCCAGAAAATAGAGAATATACTGCTGAAATCATGTTTGAGTCTTTCAACGTTCCAGGGCTATATATTGCTGTTCAGGTAAGGGCAGGGCTGTTGAGAGTTAAAGCTACAGATTTCTCCTTGGACTAAAACTAATTTCACTGTGAAAACTGTATAAGTGGTGTTTGGAATAATTTTGTGTGTTTCTGATGAGCAGTTCCACCACAGCATGTTTGACATGCATTGATTCTGTGATCAGCTAGCTGGGTACTGTTATTCTGTTACCTCTATAAAGCTTCTAAGCAGTACAGTGTAATATCTGTTGCATCATAAATAAATAAACCCACACCACATTGTAACAATTGTATCAACCCAAGAGTTAAATCCCTCTCTCTATAAAGTAACAAAAAAAGGCTAAAAAAGCATCAGGCAGGAGTCAAGACATAGATTTCTTCAGCCTCTTTTTTTCTAAGCTGTTGTGTAAACATATCTAATATTATTAAATCAGCTTCCATGCTGTAAATTGCCATGGGAATTTCAGTCTTGGTGTTCTTGGGAGGGTTAGTGTAAAATGGGATCTGCAATACAGTGGTTTTACTAAGGTTTGGCTTTGGTGTGTGTTTTTTTCCAAGGCTGTTCTTGCCTTAGCTGCCTCTTGGACATCAAGACAAGTAGGAGAACGAACGCTGACTGGCACAGTTATAGACAGTGGTGATGGTGTCACTCATGTTATTCCTGTGGTAAGTATGCTTCAAAACTACAGAAACAATTTCACTTCAGAGAACAGCATGTCCTGTGAGTTCTCTGAAGTTTGCACCTACACAGACTAAACTATAGCTAGGAAACTTCAAAAATATCCAATAATTTCCAGGATTCTGCGTGTGAGTTTTGGTTTATTTTGTAGCACCGAAACTGTTGAAGAACTTCTCTGTACCCTGAATTTGTCAAGGCATATTGTCTTTCAGTGACTTACTTTGAAAGGTGATTTGCCAAGGCTGTGCTAAGTGGTGGGTGAAATTGCTTTAGCACATCTTGAATTTGCTTTGTGGAGAGTGAATATGCTCTTTTAGAACAGTCAGTTCCAAAAGTTTGGAAACTTTTTTTTTGCATTTAACTCAGTCAAGTACTTGAGGGCAGTATTGTTTACAGTTTTTCTCCATCTGTTGCTCAGTGGTTTGTCATGTGCTATCAATGCATTAGCCATACAAGCAAAAAGGAAGTTCCTGCCTGACTGAAGAAAACAACCCTTAAGGTTAATTAATGTCGAATATCTGTTCCAATATGTCAAGTTGCTAAAAGCAAAAACTTGTACAATTGTGTGATGTTTAATTAAATATTGAACACTTACAGCTGCAATTTCTTCACTGTCAAATTATTGTTTTTACTGCAGGTATGGATTGGCTTTTACAAACCTACATATTTGAAACTTTGTAATTGGAATATTTAATAGTGTTCTTCATTTCAAGTGACTGGTTATAGGTCTCTCTGCCCATCTTTCCTTGGGAGTTAAATTTATGTCTGTGTACCAAATGGATTTGTATTTTAAAAACGATGTTAGGTTGCAAATTTTAAGACAAAAAAATCTATGCAAAGCTTTATCATGCCACAGTAACATCTATTTTTAAAAATGCTTTGCTATAACAACCAGTAGCATTGGTGGTGATCAAACATATGGTGTCATGCAGCAATTTCTTATTAATTTTGGTGGAATATAGTGGCTAAATCTTTGTTCAGACTGTTCATCCAAGATGGAATATTTTTAATAAGACTTAGGAAACAGCTGACATTTCAGACCTTCTATAGATAAACTTTTAAATTATACTTAGTAGTTCAAATTACTGTTTAAGAGAGTTGAACTTTTTGTGATTTTTAGGTTGGTTTTTTTTTCAATTGAACTAAGAGGAGATGTTCCATCTCACTTGGAGTATGAAGCTCCTCTGCGGAATGCAATTTGCTTGATTTCTGAAATTTTTAAACATGTTGAACAAATTGTCAATAGTGCTCTATCACATCTGTTATGAAATAGATAAAGAGGAATTAGCAAATGCTTCTCTCTGTAGTGAAGCTTACAATAGTAATAGATGTTTTTATGACTATTTTTCCTATATTAGTGAGAAATTTTTGTGTGAATGTAGGGTGTGTGCTTATAGAAAAATTTAAATATTTAATATCAATATGATACCTGGATTCATCTATTTGGATATAGCACATCTGGCAAGATTGAAGGCCAGTCTTAAAAACTTGGTTTCTGTGTTTAGCGCAGAGAATATTAATGCCTTGATACTGTTCCTCAGGACGAGTGTGACTTGCAAGGGTAGGCTGATGGATGAGTATGGGCCAGTCTGATGTTCTAAGCAGTCTCAATTACTGTGCTGAAATGATGCATTTTCTCCCTGCTTTCAGAAAATTAATTTTGGTTCATGTGGATTGTAACGTCTTACATCAGTGGCTGTGACTGCAGGGCCACAACATTTATTCTAAAATAATATTTCATGAAAAAAGGTTCCTTGACCTTTTGGGTAAGAGTAACCTCATTTTGAAGAGAAAATAAAGGCCAAGGAATAGTGAGTATAGCCATTTGTCTGCCTTACGTACTCTAGTGACCTTTCTGTTCCTCCTAACCTTGTAAGAATTGTGAACCAATGCAATGCAAAGTAAATAAGGCTATACTGTGAAGAATTAGATTAGTGCTAATTAAATGAGCCAGTCTTAAGGGGCTTCAGCCTCACAATCTCAGGTAGTGAATGGGAGTTTAGACTCCATGTCTTTCTCTCTCCCTCCTGAGCTGTGTTGAAAGGAGTTGTTCTCAGTGTCTTTCTCGCCGTTGATTTGATTTACAGGCCGAAGGATACGTCATTGGCAGCTGCATCAAACACATTCCCATCGCGGGCCGAGATATAACATACTTCATTCAGCAGCTGCTGAGGGAGCGAGAAGTAGGAATTCCTCCTGAGCAATCCTTGGAAACAGCTAAAGCAGTGAAGGTAATGTAAACATTGCAGATGTTAAAGTTATCTTAGATCAGAGCCTGATACCTGTTTTAAAAATACAGTAGTATCTCAAAAGCATTATGCTTCTGAGTAATGGCACTCTTTCTAACTAATATAAAAAATGTCTAAATATAGTACCATTAAATAGCTTGAATTTAAGGTATGCAGTAGGGTTATACTAAGTTTGGCCTAGAATTTCACTCTTCGCTTGTAGTTTCCCCTTTCTCCTCCCCTCCATTGTTATTATTACTGCTATTATCCTTGTTACTATTATTATTGTAATATTCCATAAGAATTGCTCTTAGTGTAATGTGAAAAAAAGAGCTGTAATCACTCCTCCTCTGAATGTTATGTTCTTTGTAGTACGGAGCTCTTCTGAAAGATATTCATCTTAAAGTACTTTAAACTTTGTTTCTATAGCAGTTCTTTAAAGTACTTTGGAATTAATTTCTCACAATTGTAGAAATTCAGAGGAAAAGCAGAAGAAAAGTAATTTAGCTCTGCAAGAGCTTTCATGGAAGTGATCTGTGCTAGCAGAACCATTATGTACCTGTGTACAGTGAATGTCAGTTCAGCTGTTTTGAGGCCTATTCTTTATCTGCCAATTTAATACTTACTCTTACAAGTTCAAATTGCTACACTTTTAGAAATTGTGTTCTTTGCTATACTTTAGATACCTCTAACTGTACATACTCACTTTTCAGGAACGCTTTAGTTATGTTTGCCCTGACTTAGTAAAAGAATTTAACAAGTATGACACAGATGGTACAAAGTGGATTAAACAGTATACTGGAATTAATGCTATCTCAAAGAAAGAGTTTACCATTGATGTTGGCTATGAGAGATTCCTGGGGCCAGAGATTTTCTTCCATCCTGAGGTAAGTTGGTTTGAATTGCCTACACTTTCTGTTGGAGGTGCATTTTGGATGATGACATATAAATTCTATTTGCAAACTTGTAAAGAAGTTGTTATTCTGACTTACATTTCTCCTTATTTATAAGTAGATACCAGCTATTGTTGTAAGTTAACATGCTTTTGATTCTTGATTGCTACTAATATTTATACAAATTCAGGTTGATACATAAAGCACTTAAAAATAGCTACAAAAATATCTTAACTATTCCCATTAGTTTTCATGACATCTGTTACGGTGGAATGGTTCTCTTGTTTTTTTCTTGCTTTCCTTTGCAATATGTGGTCCTCCACATTGATGTGTCTTCATTTTATTCTTGATTATAGTTTGCTAATCCCGACTTTACACAACCAATCTCAGAAGTAGTAGATGAAGTTATTCAGAATTGTCCCATTGATGTTAGACGTCCTCTATATAAGGTCAGTAGCTATGACAGAATTTTTTAATACTTGTTTTAGGTTAATTGTGCTCTGTGTCAAAATACATATTTGAAACTCTAAAAAACACACATCAAACAAAATAAAATTAACAATTTTTGTAGAAATTAATCCAATATGCGAAAGACTTTAGGTTGTTCACTTACACTTTTTCAGAGTGTGGTGTTTCATTAAGGAAACACAAATCTGAGTAAGTGGTAATATGTAAAAACATTCATATTCTGACATACTTAAGTGTTAGATAATTTAAATCTTACAGTAAATGCCTGCCTGCTAATTGCAGCTTTTATTTAGATACTTAAAATTTAGGAACTGGATAAAGTTGGAGACTCACATGTTCAGAAATGATTAACAATTTTTGTTCCTCCAAACAGAATATTGTCCTCTCTGGAGGCTCAACCATGTTCAGGGACTTTGGTCGCCGTTTACAGCGAGACTTGAAAAGGACTGTTGATGCCAGACTGAAACTTAGTGAAGAACTTAGTGGTGGCAGACTGAAGGTTAGTTTATGCTGCCAATGCATTTAACAAGCATCTGTCTCTCCCCTGTTACCTGGAGAATGTGTAAATAACACACTGCAGTAATGATGTAATTTGCTGATCTGTCTTTATCTTCATTTAAAGTTCTTGGAGAAGCTTTTCAGAGATTGGTACATTAAGCCTGTTATGTATTGGCAATTGGTCATCACTCCCCAGCTTTCTTTGTGCTTATAGAGGAGTGAAGTGAACTTGTTGTTGAGCCACCAGGATAGTCAGGAGCACATGTCCTGTGCAGAAAGGCTGAGGGAGCCTTGTTTAGAGAAGGGAAGCCTTTGGGACTCAATACCAGCACCTCTGTGCAAGTGGGAAGATCATTGATAAAGTGGGACCAGGCCCTCAACAGTGCTGAGTGGTGGATGCATGAGAGGGAACAGATAAATAAGAACAAGAGATTCTACTTGGATAAAAGGAAAAACTTTTCCATTGTGGGGAAATAGGGTGTTGGAACAGGCTTCCCACAGAGGTTATGCAGTCTCCATCCATGGAGATTTTTGTGATTCAGCTGGATAAAACTCTTGAATACCTTCCTCTGACCTTGTAGCTGACTGTGCCTTGAGCAGGAGGCCAAACTAGAGACATTCTGAGGTCCCTTCCCATCTAAATTATCTTACAATCCTGTAAGTGACTTGATGTTTTCACTAAACTGTGTGACCCTTCATTTATGTTCTTTCCACTTCAACCTCTGATCTAACCTCTGGCATTTTTCTGTTGACTGCATATCAGGAGAGAAAAAAAAAGTGGTTTCCTCAGTTATTTTTCAGTAGTAGTCTAGTTTGATGAGCTCAAACAATCCTTTAAACCTTCAGTAGTCTTCATTACATACCATGTAGACAACTCTGAAATTTCAGTTATGCCTTGGTTTATTCCATTTCTCTATACTAGAGATGTGCCACTTAGTAAGAAAGCAGGATATTAATAAGGAAATCTGATGTCGTCCTTCTTCAGACTGCCAAGCCTGGCAACAATCACTGGCTTGAATTTTGCACATGTATTACAGATCACTTTTAGATACTGTTTCAAATTGCTACAGGTCGTTCTGAAACCACTTTTGAAACTGTTACATTACTGCCATGTTCATAACCCCAAGTAAGGAATGAAGGCTTGTGTGGTTATGGAAGGAAAGGGAATGGCTAACTGGAATGAGGGGTTTAGTTTAGAAAAAGCACAGTTAAGACTGCATTGGTCCTAAATAAACTTTCAATCTGCAACTGATGGTTTGTTAGAATAATAATGTGAAATTTAAAAATTAGCTTTCTATGGTATGTTTTTTGAAAGGGCTAGATAGTATGGATATGTGCTTATAACTGCATAAATAAATACTCCATCAAAAAATTGAGCAGAAAATAGTGTGAAAAAAATGGTGTGAATGCAAGTGTCTCTTTATGCCTGATAAAGTAGGTAACTGGTGATCTATAAGCAACAGCTATTTCTTAGTCTAGGTTGTACAATAGAAAATCTGATGCTATATTTGTAAATTTACGTACACAGCATTCAAGAAAATGCTAATTTGTGAAAAGTAAGTTTGATAAATACACTTCTCTGAAAATACATCTGGATTTTATCAGCAAAAGTGACTTTTAACGTGTTCCTTTTTTCCCCTCCTACTTTTTATAGCCTAAGCCCATTGATGTACAAGTCATCACACACCATATGCAGAGATATGCAGTTTGGTTTGGAGGATCAATGCTGGCTTCCACAGTAAGTTACCTGTAAAGCTGAGCATGTTTTGGCCATTCTGACTAAGCTTTTGGAGTTCTCATCTCCCCTTCATTTTATATTAAACATGGCTGGGGTTTCTGATAGGCCTCAGGTAGCAAATACACAGTCCCTACCTCCTCTGAAGCTTTTGTCTTAGACTTTAAAGATTTGAAACAGCAAATGAAAGCCCAGTTAAAGCTTTGAGTTGTTTAATAGTACATTTTAGTTTTGTGGCAGAGTACATTGTTTGCATTGGTATTTAGCCATGTGTGATATATATGTATAATTTCAATACTTCTGAGGTATCTGTATTTTGGTTTTTTCCCATTGGCTACATAAAAGTTAATAGTGTTACAATAAGGTGTATGTACCATAGACTAACTTTGTTTTCCTTCTCTTTACAGCCTGAATTCTACCAAGTATGCCATACCAAAAAAGATTATGAAGAGATTGGTCCTAGCATCTGTCGTCACAACCCTGTGTTTGGAGTCATGTCTTAAAGCTGACCCTTGAGGGGCCAGGGATAGGGAAGTGGGGAGGAGGAAGAGTCTTTCTGATTACTTGTTTGTCTGATGGCTGGTATTAAGATAACAAACATGACTTGACAATAAGAAAAAGACCAAACACAATTAAGCAGGATTATTTTAATAAGTGTCTCAACATGCGGATGTAGTGGAAAGCCAAAACGATCACATTTTTTCTTTAGATTGATTATTTGAACCTGTGCGTAACAAAACAAAAAAGTGGATTTTAGTTCTTTCTGTGCCCTGATATTTTGTATATTAATGAATTATCCAAGATTTGATGGGATTTGATGGTGTGTAGATAGTCAGCTCTCTAATGCTTCCGTTGTACCCTTTCATGGGTGCAGTACAGGAGCTTGTTTATATTTCATACTTTTTTATACTTTGAGGAAAAAATATGATTAAAGAAACTGTAATATTTGAGGAAAAATTTTACCAGTGACCAACTTGAAAGTAAACTATAAAAAAAAAAAGAGGAAAAAAAAGTCATGACTCATGCAACTAGTTCTTGCAAATCATGACCAGTCTCAATCCTGGGTTCCATACAATGCGAGTGCTTTTGGAACTAAGCTAGTATCTTGGATTAACCGATGCCTGCTAGTGCTTTCTGATTACTTGGTGCATTTTCATACTATCTCTTGCTTTAAAAAAAAAAAAAAAAAGAGTAAAGACAAGACTGTTGGACCAGTATTGCAGTTCTGTAGTGTCATTTCTAATTAAACCAAATAATCAGGTTATCAAAATTGGTGTATTTAAAGCCTAACACCATTCCAATAAAGGCACAAAATTTCTTTTTATGTTGGTGTCAGACTTGTTAATCTCTTGACGTGGGAAGTTCTGAGCATGGGTTCCTACATATCCACTGTGGCTTTTGAGGAGTAAGATTGGTCTGTGAGGTAGAGATTGTCATGTGCTTTGTGTAACTGAAATGTGAGCATTTTAGAACTGCAGTTTGTGTGTTGAACTAGATAGCACTTACCTATAGAAACCTAATGGCTCCTCCACTGTTAGGTTTGTTCATCTACTTTGTTCTGTAACTTTTTTTGCCCACCACTTTTCTTTCAGGTGGTGGCATACAGGAGTCAGCACTGCGTTTTCAATCTCTGTGGTTTTTCTGCAAGAAAATACCATGTAGATAAAAATAAAGTGAAAACAATCTCTCTCTCATTCTTTCTAGGAAGAACGCTTTATATAGTGAATGGAATTAAAATTTCTCTTGATATTTGATGAAAGAAACCTCCTTAGACACTTCTAAACTCACAGATGTAGTTAAGGCTGTTTACATAGAAGACCACAAGGGGGAGATCTCCTGATTTCTTCCGAGTTACAAAGATGCCTCAGATTTTTTCAGAGAAGCTTATCAATTGCCAGAGTTTGTAGTTGCTTCCAAGCTTGGTAAATGTGACTCCAAAACAAGGATAAATATGGGAAAATGTTTTTACAGCAAGCATTGTCAAACTGTACGTGCTGGAATCAAATAGAACTTAATGCAACCAGGAAATTATTAAATAATTGTATTACAAAACTGTTTTATTAATGTCTCCCTATCAGTGATATAGTTTTTTTGGAGTTCTTCAAAAAGTCACTGTTTGAGTCATAACTCTTGACTGA
>JAWWLZ010000177.1:7054093-7066202 GCA_035041345.1 Poliocrania exsul
AGTTGCTTCCAAGCTTGGTAAATGTGACTCCAAAACAAGGATAAATATGGGAAAATGTTTTTACAGCAACCATTGTCAAACTGTACATGCTGGAATCAAATAGAACTTAATGCAACCAGGAAATTATTAAATAATTGTATTACAAAACTATTTTATTAATGTCTCCCTATCAGTGATATAGTTTTTTTTGAGTTCTTCAAAAAGTCACTGTTTGAGTCATAACTCTTGACTGATTCATGTGGTAAGAAAGACCAAGAGGCGAATGTGTGTAGAATAAAGAAGTTAATTTAAGCTGTGTTTTTTCAGCAGTCCCAAATCTGGAACTGTATCCTGGTCTAGTGACTTTTTGAGACGTTGCAGCGTCCTGAAGATGAGGGCTTCTTTTCCCCTCTCTAGAAAGTAGAGTTTTAAAAATTCACTTGAAAAGCTAAAATTCTCAACAAGCAGATACATGAGAGTGAGCAAATGCAAAGAAGAGGAGTTCCTGTCACACACAGCTATATGTAGATTGCTAGGATTATGTGCAAAGATGCACAGAGTGTCGGTGTGGAGATGCACTCTAAGCTGAAGGACAGGCCTGATGTGTATTAGCTGGAAGCTGTAAGCAGGTAGCCCTGGATTTAATTGTAGCTCTGGTCTATGGATCTTTTGGAATACACATCAGGTGTGGTTTTCCCCCATTTCCCTTTTCTGTCACATTCACTCCTCTTGCTGCGTATTGAATGAGCTGAGAGAGTTGATGAAGAGCCTGCAGCACAACTGAGTTAGTGAGAGAGTGGTCACAGATGACCTTGGGAGGCTCTGGGAGGTGCTCTGAGTGAGACCCTTAAAGCAAATCAGGTTTTCTGCAGAGCCTTTACAGGCAGTAAGTATTGTAGATGCCTCAGGTGGTGCTGGGTGCATCTGCTCTGTAAACAGCTGTCTGGATTGGAGTGGTGGCATCCAAACATTCAGAATTTGGCTGTTCTTGACTATGGTGGGTAAGAAGGAGATTGACTGTTCTCATGCACTGTGTTTCAGCTGGGCTCTTGCAGGAGAGGGAAGGAATGGGGAAAGGGGCTTCATGAGGAGGGGACAGTGCAGTTCCAGGCAGGTCTCTTAGGCTGGGATTTTACAGAAACACCCTGTTTAGAGCTGGGGAGCCCTCCAGAGTGGACTCTGTATCTGGTACAGCTGTAACTGGAGTAGCAAGTGGCTGGTGTGTCAAGGGATGGAACCAGCTCCTGTGAGCTCTGTGATGGGAGGAAGAGTTGACACGTGAACACCATCAGGCTGAGAGCAGGAGCTGCTGCCAAGTGTAAAATAAGATGGGTTTGCATTCCAGCTGTACTCAGTGGGGGAAGTGCAGGTACTGCCAGGGTTTTCATCGTGAATGCCAAATATTCAGGAGTAAGGCTGGTAGTTTTTTCCTGGGTTGAGGGATCCCTGCTGCCAAAATGAAAATAAATTCATCAAAATGGTGAAGCACCCAAGACAATGTGGTTTTTGGCACCTTCAGCACGAAACTCTTGATCCTGTGCACAGAACTAGGAATCTACTCCAAAGAAACTCTGTTGTCTTTGTTGTCTCTCTGATGGACCTCAGCTCTTGGAAGAGGTGATGTGTGCCCCAAGTGCTGAGGAGCAGCCCATGTGTTGCCTGACTTGTTCAGGTGAGAAGTGTACAATTTTATCTAGCTGCATGCACATGAATTACAGAACCCGAGATGTGGGAGCAATCTTTTGTTATGCTTGTTCTAATATGTGTTCATCTTCCTGAGGCACCAAGGAAGTTGATTTAAACTTCTGTTAGTCATTTGTGTAGAAGAGGAAGGAGGGGAAAGCAGAAATACCCTTATACAGAAGTTAATTTCTTGTAACTGTAATCTAAAATCATCTTAAGTCTTATAGAATGAAGTAAGTGGGAGTTGGGGTTTTTTTTGCAATGCTGTTTCTTTTTACTGTAGAGTTAATTTCAGAGAACTTAAACAGTCACAGCTGACTTCTGGGGCATAAGTGAACTAAAAAAACCTATGAGCAGCTTCTATTAATAACAGAGAGTCATCAATACTTAAACACACCAGACAATATTCAGTTACACTCTTGTAAACTCATTGGGGGTAACAGAATAACTGGAAATGGTTCACATCAGTGTTCTGCACCTGTAACAGCAGGTCTGAATCTGATCTGCTGCTGGTGAGGTGGAGGGGCTGAGCAGCCTCTGGGTGGATCATCCCAGGGATTGTGTAAACCACACACTGTATGAAACACAGGCAATTTCAGAAAAACCCTCTGTGCTTCTGAAACTTGCACCTCACATTGTTCTGTGCTGGGTTGGGCTTAAAGCATGCGAAAGGTTAATTGCATAGGCAAGTGTTTAAAAAAAGAATGCAATCATATTTTTCTTCCCCAAAGGCTTGTTACCGGGGAGGTTACATGAAGGAGGCAATTATGATTTGCACCTATGTAGAAATTGAGCTTGGAGTACACAAGTAGACATGTAGAAATGGGTTGGCAAAAACTGTGCACTGGTGTTTCTTATTAAACATTCCACGGACTGACTGTGCTTATTGTGGAATGGAGGATTTAATGGGACTGATGTCATGGAGCAGGTTTGTGGCCTGTGGATGAGACAAGTTGACAGAGCCCCTTGGGAGGCAGCCCTGAAGGGCAAAGGTGGTCAGGAAGGCTGGACATCCTTCAAGCAGGAAATCTTAAAGATGCAGGAGTAGGCTCTCCCCCTGTGCTGAAAGATGAGATGGTCTTAAAGGCCTTTTCCAACCTAAATGATTCTATAATCTTGGAAGGAGACAGGTGACTTGGAACAGTGCTGTTCTTGCACAGAATGTTGCAAGAAGCACTGAATAGTTGCAGACTGGCCTGCCTGAACTTGGATTGCTTGACTGTTCTCCAGGAGTTTGACTTCATTCCACTGGACAAGGTAGGACTCCAGGCTTACTTGTCTAAGTGTGCTTAAAAGCTTGTATTTTCGTGGAATTCAGTGGAATAAATCAAAGGTCACTGCCTAGTTGGTTTAGGCTCATCTCTTGATTTTGTGAAAACATTTGTGACCAAACTTGGGATGAATGAGTTATTACTTGACCAGCTGCCCAGAGGTGACTGCTGGGCACACTGAGCTGGGTGTGCTCCTGCTCCCAGCTGGCTGGGTAGGGCTGTGCAAGACTGCCTGATAACCATGGCCTGTCTGTGTAGGACAAACACCTGTGGCAGTCAAATTAAGGGAAATAGAATCACTTAGGGGTGTTTTTTTGTGTTCTTTTTTTTTTTGTGTGTGTGTGTGTTTGTTTGGTTTTTTTTTTAATTTCCCCCTAGAAAAAAAGTCCTGGAATAATCAGCTCCAAGTGCAAGTCACCCCTGTTTTAGTATAAACCTTGGTTTCCTATTTTAAACATCCCAGAGATCCCAGCTCCCATGTGGATACTGCAGCTGTCTTTTTTGTCTCTTATCATTTTTATCAAAAACTTGGTTTTCAAAGGGCAGGCATAGCCTGACCTGTGTTGGCTGCAGTTGTGCCTCACCCCCAAGAGAAGCAATGCCCTGTGTGTTTGAGTTTATCGCTCCATTGGGAATCTCCATACCAGCACATAGATACCAGTTTCTGAAATTCTGCTCTCACTACCCCAGCTGCTTTTCCCCATATTATATAGATGTATGCATTTTCTACTAGTTGTAGTGTGTATCACTTACAGCTGTTTTGCCAGTGGTGTTATTCCAACTGGAAAATACCTTTCTGCATCTTTCCTGAAGCCAGACTAGATGGAGAGAGACTGTGAATCATGTTGGGGATGAAGATTCAAGATGCTTTCTGGGTTTTCTGTTTTACCACAGTGGTTTGGAAAGCTGCCTCATCTGCTCTGATTCACAGTAGCACACAGAAAGCCTGGAGTTTGTTTTTTCCCAAAGTTGTTTTCAGTGTAAATGCATTTACTGCTGGACAGAGGTCCAGAGAATGCAACACCAGTTAGTTTGTAGGACCTGAAGATGTGCTTGATATGGAACATATAACATTGATATGGCTGAGACAAGTGTTTGGGGTTTTTTTTTCCTTCATGAATTAAAAGAGAAATCAGGAAAGGTATATTGTTCAAAAGACAGACCAGCAGAGAAGCCATTTTCACTTCTCCAAAGCCCAGAAGATAGATAATCTGCTTTGAGAGCATCCAGAATAAATCTCTTTTAACATCTTGTTGAAGTTTTTCCAACTTTTTAATAAATTTAACATTAACTGGAGCACTGGGCTAAATGCCCTGGCTGCTCAGCTGTGTGGAAATTTTTCTCCCTGGTTCTGTTGTTTGGGTGACTAATCCTGGGAGAAGGTGTACACCTCATCATTCACATCCCAAGCTTTTATGCCCCTTGCTTTTGAATTGGGTGGTTTTTACCTGACCTGAGGACACCACCTGCTCCTGCCCTTCCCTGGCTGCTTGGGGTGAGCAGCTCTCTGCTCCTCTTGCTGCCTTTTTGGGGCCTCAGCTAAGCACTGCCCACAGGGATGGATAAACCTGGGAGATCCTTGGGGGCTCAAATTCTCCCATAGGACAGAATCTGAAAACTCAGGAGCACAACAACCCAGAGCATTAACAACCCAGGTCAAGGACTTCATCACTGCTTCAGTCACTCCTCTGCTTGAGGTGTGAAACACGAGGACAGCAGGAGCTCAGCCTGCATCTGCTGCTGGTGGGTTGGGCTCCACTCCCACCCCTAAGGTGCAGGGCCATGTGTAGCCCCTCCTGCTGCTTGCACAGCCAGACCCTGCTCCTCCTGTGCCCTCCCAGCTGACCTCCATCCTCCCTTGGTCACATACACTGGCTTCTGGCTGTCCACAGTGAAGTGGAAATTCAGTGTTTTAGTGAGGACTGGCAGCCTCAGAGGCTTTGCTGAATTCTCAGCTTGTTTGTGCTCTTCCTTGTTGGGGTTGGTTTAGTGTTTTTCACTTGTTGAAAGGGTCCAAGTGTAGTTGGATTTAAGGTGTAAGTAACATGGGGTTCAGATTAAATACGTTGTCTTCTTCATCTCTTCTCAGATGCCAATCCTGTAGACATGGGCTCAGTGCTCTGCAGCAGCGTAGGGGCATCGTGTCTTATGACAGGTGTTTTTAATGAGCAGGTGTCTGAAATCTGGTGATTCAAGGCATTGACAGTCTGGCTAGAAAGGATATGTTTCCTGAGCTGTGCTTAGTGCCCAGGGAAGGAGCAGCTTCTAAACTGGTTGGCTTCAGGTGGGAAGGCAAAAATATGTCCTGGTGTCCAGCTTTGCATCTCTGAGCAAGTGTACCAGGAGTGTCCCCATGCTTCCCTTGTGGCAGAGCCTCAAGGCTGGGTGCTGCTACCCCTGGTACTGCAAGGGGTCTGTCAGCAGTGACTCTGATCTGAAATGAAACCCCTGAAACCCTTCATTCAGCAAGGTGGTTGGTTTGGGGTTGGTTTTATTGTTTTCTCCAACTTCCAAACTCTGGGATTTAGCCAGACCCTGCTAGTTGTAAAAACTAATAAAAATTATGCCTCAAAGAATAACAAAGAACAAATATGAAGCACCTTGTAAAACTTCCAAGGAAGCCAGAAAATAAAGAAAATGCAAGAATCTGTTCTAATGCAGATTTGCAGCTGAACCGCCATAGGGATGGGAGGGGACGATTGTCCTTATTGGTGAAATGTCTCTTTATGGTTGGTTGTCTGAGGCTTTCCCTGGAGTGAGAGGCGTGGTGCAGTCAGGACTTCACACTTTCACACTTAGCCACAGGATGGCACCTTCTTACAAGAAATCCAGCATTGCTGCAGCCTGGAAAATCCTTTAGGCACAACCTGCCTGGAAAAAATTGTAAAAATAAAACCCTCTGATGGCAAGCCTTCATGGAAAGGCTGGTGCCTTATAGTCACATCGAAGTGAGGAAGATTAGAATCTTCTTTTCCTGTTTGGAGCCAATGAATCAGCATCTCCCTGCAGGTGCAGGTTCTCAGCTGCCTGCAAGTTGCTCCCAGTCAAGAGAAGTGGTGTGAGATTGCCCTGTGGGTGCTGAGCAGGACCGAGTCCCTCAGCACAGGGAACATCACAGGTGCAGAGCATGGGGAGATGTTACAGCAGTACATGAAGCCACTTCAGAAGATAACTGAGGAGGTTTTTGTACTCTAATTGCAGTTCGCTTCTGAATGAATTCAACCTTTCCTTGCACCTGGTTGTAGGGAGGGCAGAGGAGACAGCACAGGGATGCTGTGACCATTGCTGATGTCTTGTAAGACCTGATGCACCCATAGGCAGAGATAAGGCCAGGCAGAGCTCTGTTCTATCATGGTCCTGATAGAGATGTGTTGTAACAAGGTGCATGTTGTGCTTGTCATGCCAAAAGTGCAGATAATGATAATCTTACCCTGCTGTGGTGATACTGCATGGATGTCTCAACAGTACTGTCAGTGCTCATCAGGAGTTTCTGAGAAAAACATGCTGTTGCCTGAGAGTTGGTTTGTGGAAGAGGAATGTTTTTGCAGGAGTTTGCCCTCATCATGATGTTTTCATCAGTAAGGTTTCTTGTTTTTTGGTGCTTGATCAAATTTCCAGCCAGCATCCATTCCCAGTGCAGCCCTGGCCTGGGCTTAGGGCACTCCTGGACTCCGTGTTGCTTAATTCAGGCTAAGGAACAACTTTCATTGTGTGTCTGACTAAATATCTTCTCTGCAAGCCTGAGAAGATTTGTATGGCAGCTGTGAAATTTCCTATGTTTGTACAGGCTTCAGAAAGCCTCCTGTGAGGTAGGAGGCACCAGCCAGCCCAGCTGCACACATCCTGCTCAGACCTGAGGGAGGTGGGCAGCAAGGATGGGGCAGAGTGTCCCCCAAATACAAACAGCCTGATGTGACGTGTGTCCAAATTGTGCCTGCCTAAACCAGATTAGTCATTTTTCCTTGAAAAGACATTCTAAGTGGGATAAATAGGTATCTCCCTGGTCATCACTTTAGAAAGTTTTTCTTTTCTCTTGATAGTGTAGCTGTTGCAAAGCCTCATGCTCCTCGTAGGTGCAGGGAGTAGACATGGCCAGGGATCTGGTGCTGGTGGCCCCTGCACAGATGAGCTGGCCTGGCTGCAGTCACATAGAATTGGGATGAAATACATACAAAAATACATTAGGTATTGCTCAAAATGAAATGCAGCATTAAGAAAGCACATGCCAAGACAGTCTGCACCCTGTAGCCCTCTTTTGGGGAGCTGAGCCATAACCAGGCTGTCTTGGTGCAATCAAAGTGCTTAGCCTGGAAGTGGTCCTGGGCTGGACAGCAGCTGTGTGTGCCTCTTGTATTTTACAGACCTCTGAGTATTTATAGAACTCCTCTAATTATTGCCTAATGCACTTTGATTTCATTGAAATTGTGACCTGACAACCTTCTCCTACTCTTTCACCTCCATTAACTCATCTGACCTAAAAAATGGTTTATTTGCCAAACTGTGCAAGCTGACAGCAAGGTCCAAACCAGCAGGGTACACCTTTCCTCAGCTGTGAAGCACCCTGAGGTGGGGATGATTCTGCTGCATTTGTGCAATCACATCCAACTCTTGGTCCTTCCACACCTCTTATACCTGCTTGCCCTGCAGCAACCTGGCAGCTGCTAAAATCTGTCAGACAAACATAGACCTTTCTCCAAGGAAAAGGTAAGAGAGTGCCTGGTGCACTGGGGGCTGAGCCAGAGGGGCTGAGCACAGCTTATGGAGCAGCTGAAGGGGAGGTACAACCCACAGCACAGCCCATGTGTTTTCCAAGGTGATGTTGGGAATCCTGGGGCTCCCACAGAGGGCTCAGTCACTTGATAGTTTAGCTCCTTGCTGCATGGGTGTGACAAAGGCCTCTGTGTTGGGAAACTGTGTTGGCAAACTGTGTGTTGGCAGCTCTCTGCTGGCACAAATACTTCTGCTAAATACCTGCAGTCCCTTCCTTCCTCCTTCTGTTGTACTCAGGGGAAGGGTTTCTCATTTATCCTCTGTGCCTTACAGAGCTAAATAGATCAAAACTAATGATCAAAGGGGCAACAGGGGGCAATGCTCCTTGACCTGTGTGATCCATGTCTCATTTTGTAGTGCTCTGCAACTGCCTTTGTGTGTTACCTTTTTTTAATTTCTTTTCCAGTGTGTCCATAATTCCCCTAATGAATGGGGTGGGGCTGCTGTGCCAGTGGTACCAGAGTTGAGCATGAGGAGTGAGAAACCAGACACTGTGCTGGGGGCTGGAGGAATCTGTGTCATTTGTAGTGAGGTCCAGACCATGCTCATGGGCCAGGAGTACTGACTGGATACAGCCTTCCTCTTCATGCCTGCCCCCCACCTCCTGTCCCAGCTGAACAACCTACTGGATAGCAGGGCTAGTGAAATATTTCTTGAGGTAATGGCTGTCAGAGCCACTTGCTGTGACCCTAATGAGAAATGCAGCAGTGGCTTCTCCAGCCTCTGAAAGACAGAGAAACAAAACAACTATTTTCCAATGCCCAAAAATTTAAACATGTTTCCAACCTAGTGTATTAGAGGAACAGATAAAATCTGCCTACATCTTGTGTAGACAGAGAGGTTGATATGCAGTGAGGAGAGATTTGAATTGACAGCCTTGCAGCTGGGCTTGTCACACTTTTCCCAGCAGCAGCACCTCTGTGCAGCCTGGACTCCTGGCTTCCACCTGGAAGGTTAATTGTCCTTTAAATGAGAAATCTGTTTGGCCCCAGCAGTCAGAGCAAGGTTAAGAAGTTCGAGAGAGGGGTTGTACGGGCCAGATTTTGTAGATCACTGCAGGTGAGCACCCAGGGCCAGACTGGGAAGAAGGGGCAGCTTTACTTGCCCACTCCTTAGCCCACCCAAGCATCTCCCCCACCAGCTTTCGTGAGCACATACCTGCCTTCTGCTGGGTATGCAGGCTGCTGATCCTTAGGAATGGAATGTTTGCTAAATACATAGCTATGTAGTAATTTATTAATTTTCACAGAGTTCTTGCTTGTTAGAAACTCAAGCAAGTTGGAGTACCTTAAATAAAGAAACTGAGTGGGTAGTCACCAGAAAAAAAAAAGCTGTTAAAAGTTTCACTCAGACCATACTGCAGATGTGAAATTTTGTTGGCAGAAAACACTTGTGCCTGTCTGATCCTATCTCAAGGTTTTTCTCTCTCTGCTGGGCAGCACTGGCAGCTACCTCAGCCCTGATCCAGGTGGAGGAGGGGCTGCTGCCACAGGATCACGGGATGTGTGGCTGCAGTGAGCCTCCTGTGTCCCATGTGTGACCCCTGCCAACCTGCTCTGTGGCCAGAAAGTTAAGAAAGTCGCTTTGCTGCTTTGCTCTCTTTTCCCTGAGGAAAAATAGGTTTTTTTTTCCTTTATTTGGAAAAATTCAGTGGAATTCATGAAAATGCGGTATTTATTTCCCTCTATTGTGCAAACTCTTTTTTTTTTGGGTTTTTTAACGTATAGTGTTTGAAATCTGGGAATTTCCTTCTTTGGGAGCACAGCCTGCCCATGTGGTCTCTGCCACATGGCTTTCCAAAGGTATTTTCTGGGCAAACTTCAAAGGATTTTGAAGGTGCTGGGCTGAGACTGGGCTTGATTTGGAGCACACGCTGGGAGCTGGAGGCTCTGTAGGCAGATCACTTACACAGAGACAGCCCCTCTTCCTTTTGGCAGAGTGGAAGGGAGTGCCAGGATTGTCTCTCTTTGCCTTTAAGCCCTGATTCATATCAAGTACTGTTTGGTTTGGTTTTTTCCTCTTGCTCAGCACAGGGACAACTTCATATATTTTGGTTTGGGTGTGTTTGAGCAGCAGAGGAGAGAAGAGGAGGACTGAGAATTCCCAGAGACAATCCTGAGGCAAATGTCCAGACATAAAGAGGAAGGTAATAACGGTACAGGGCTCCTGATTGGAATGGTAGGTCAAGAAAGGCACTTTTCCAGTACCTGATAGACAGTCTATACCTGCTGAGGAAGCAGAAGGCAGGGGCTGCATGACTGGGATTCTCCTTGTTTCAAACATCAAGCTTTGAGCTTTTGAACAGCACTGTGGCACCACCAGCCCAGCCTAGTGCCTTCCATCACCTTCCACCCCTTGCCCAGCACTTTACCAGCAGTATCTAGAACCATCTTCCTGGGGCTTTTCTGCTGCAGCAAAGCATTTCAGCAGGGGAACAATGCTCAGCTTTGCACAGGAAATCAAAAAGGAGCAGAAGAATATAAAATAAGAGACATCTACAAAGATAGAAAAACTGAATTAAGTTTTTCTATAGTACTTGGGTTTGACTTAACAGCTTTGGCAGGCCACTGACACAGTGCTCTTGCTTAAGTGAGCATGTAAAAGATGCGTGTTAAGTAGGTAAACACAGCTGACTTTTCAATATTGTCTTTATATTGATGTGTACAGGCAATACTGAAAAGTCATTTTACTCATTCATGGCTGGATCACATGCCATGAAGCTGTCATGTGGATTAGGCTTTGGATAGAGTAACTGATAACTCTAAATCTGCCCCTTTAAGTTAAAAAATTCAGATGTGATGGAAAAGAGCATTTAACAGTCAGGTGTTTATATGATGAGCACAGGTCTTCAGGGACTTGCTGCATAATGTTTTTTTATGTGGTGCCCCTCTACCATGATTTTTTAGGTATTACATAGAAATAGTGTGGTAGTTAAGATCTGGTGTGGTTTTTGGGTAAGTCAGGCCATAGAAGAGGGGGGCACTTGTGGCACTGAGGTGCCTGAGCTCTATACAGGAGTGGGAAGAATCCCTGCAGGGCTCAAGGCCTGGGTGCTCCAGATGGAGTTTGAAGTAAAGAGCTCCACAGTAAAAGGGTGAAGGCAATTAGGAGAAATGGAGGGGAGGGAGGGACTGGCTGTTGTTGTTCTTAGTGACTATAATATAATAACAGTAAATAGAAATTTAAATTAAATTGCTCTTCAAAATTACTAATCAATAATTGGTTAAAAAGCCACATAACTTTCAGAAATCTAATTTTTACCATTTATGTCTATAAAGTGCCTGTTGATGCATCTTCTCTCTACTTTTATCTTGCAGGAGCACGGACTATTTTATCTGTTAAGTCTGATGTTGGATACAAATACTAACACTGCTTGGGCCGTTGGTCTGTGTGTGTTCCTGTGCAGTGCTGTTTTGGGGAGACCATAAAGCCTTCAGGGTATGATGTGCTGCAGCAGCAAAACCTGCTCATCCCTTCCTTGGCTCACCTGAGTTGAAAACACAATCTGCTCTTAAAACAACCCTGTAAACAGCTGGGTGTAATTCAGCCCACAGCTTGTCCTGCTGTTATTCACAAAGATCAATTTGCAGAGAAGCCTCCAGGCAGCCCATGTCAGTGGTGGCTCCGGCATCCTGAGGGGGTGGGGGACAAATACAAGTGGCCTGAAACAAATCAAAGGATAATGCTGTGCCCCAGAACAGTGCTGGATGCCTTCTGTCTGCAGGTATCTAATACAGCTAATAAGCAGCTAACATTCCTGCCTGATTTGGCAGGAATTATTGCCTGCTGAATGGCTTAATAGATTTCTAGTCCCTGTGTGTATAATTTTCACCAGTCCCCAAAGAAAAGCTCTATAATGTTTGACACAGTTGTTTGTGGAATTGGGATGCACCACAGGTGTACTTTGAACTTCAGAAACTGCACTAGATTACATCCCATTATGCCTCTTGTGGGGCTGTAAATACTGGGAGCTCTTCTGGGGCAGCAGTTGCTACTTGGGATGTGATTTTCCAAAGCAAGGCCTTTACCTGACTGGTCTCCCTTTGTCACTACAACGTTTATCTGTAATGCACAGACATTGGTAAATCAACCCTAATAACTCTTGGGCAGCTTAGAAATACATTTAGTGGTCTCACTTAGAATATTTTTTTATGAGGGCTATGCTTTTAAATAAAACAAAGTCTTGAAAAATGGTCTTGAAGAGATGTGAACTTTTATCAACAGCTTTAAAAACGAGTATATTTAAAATAGCAACATGGTCACAGGTTTAATCATTTAGGTAGCCTACCTTACAGGAAGATAATTCACTATTTTAGACTCTACTTCAAGAGGAAGAAACAAATTCTAGTAATGCTTAGAAATAATCAATTAGATTCTGACAAGATGCCCTGTACTTCTGTCTCTAT
>JAWWLZ010000177.1:7069571-7081379 GCA_035041345.1 Poliocrania exsul
TGCTCCTTGGAAACTGGCTCCTGGTATTGCTTAAATGCAGGGCAATCCTTGCTTTCTAATTTTGGGGAAATGGTGATGACCTTCCTTGCCTACCTGGTGCCTACTTGTCCTGCAGAGCCCAGGGCTTAGCTCAGGTTTAGGGACAGGACTTGGCTCCTGTTTATGCAGGTGTACTTGCAAAAAGGCACTTAGTTTGCTAAGGTGAAAATATTTCCTTGGGGCCGCAAGCCCTGCCCACCCACCTGCTTGGGCAGAGCTGGCAGCCACAATCCCATCTCTGGAGAAGGAGGCCATGAAGGTGTTGGTTGATGGGAACACCCTGAGATGTGACACAGCAGCAGAAGGACTGCTGGCAGGTGCTTAGGGACAGGATTCCTTCTGCTCACTCATCTCCCTGTTGGCACCTTGGCTTTTTGGGGCTATGGCTTCAAGGCACTGGGTAAAGAGCAAGATCTCATCCAAGTCACCAAACCTGGAAGAGGCTGATGGAGAAGTGAGAACCACAGGCTTGTGTTTGTTGTCACCTGTGTAGGTGCCAGTGGTGAAATACCCACCAGCATGGACAAATGAGGTACAAAAACATTCAGCTCTCACTGAGGCAGGACTCATCCTTCTACTCCAGCCCAAACAGAAAAGTAGGTCAGATTAATTACCTAGTGGCTGAGCTGCCTTACAGCACAAATTATTTTATTTCCTCTGACTGTGGAATTCTTGTTCTTTGTTTCTTTCACATCATGCAGTGTGTAAGGCCCTGGCAGTGGGTCAGTGCCAACATAATTGAGTGGGAAGAGTCATGCTTTAGAAAATCAAATAAGAAGTTTACTTTTGCCTTTGAAGGGAAAGAAGAGCTATAAATATACTTTTCTTTAAGAAGTCGTTGCATGGCAATGCTTTGCCTTCTGCTGAAAAGAAAAAAGTTATGTTCTAGAGGGTGAAAAATAAGGGAACTGGCTGCAATGGTAAGAAGCATTATATATCCCCTGGCTGTGTAGTTGACAGGAACCTGTGTGACGCCCAGAAGTGAAATCAGAGTGTCCTGGTAAGGGAGAAATGAGCCAAAAAAAGGACAGCAAACTAGAAGGGGAGGGGGTGGTCCTGGGAGTGGAGAGCTTCAGGGACAGGAGACCATAGGGACATCAGCAAGGATGCAGGGACCTCCCTCTGGGCACCTGCTTTTTTTCCCCCCAGGTTGGCAGCTCTGATTAAAGGGGATGTTAAGCTTCAACCTTGTTGTAGTCAGGGAAGAGAGAGTGAGATTTAGTACTCTGCCCACTCACACAGGCTTTTGGGGAAGAAAGGATGTGCTGCAGGAATGATGGTCCTGTGTATCCAGTCAGAGGTATGAGCTGGCTGGGCTGGGGAGGGCACAGATAGCTTGAAAAGGAGATGGAGGTGTGAAAGAGGGCCCTGCTCAGAGACCTTGCAGGTCTCACTCTTCCCTTTGCATGCTTTTCATCTCAGAGGGAAAGAATATCTTCATGCTTTCTTTCATCACATAATCTTGAGTTGCTTTAACCACCTCTCAGGTCCTGAGTCTGTAGAAAAGAGTGGATGGCTAAAAACCTGACCCTTTTTAGTTAACACTGGCTTTGTTTCTGTTTGCTATGTGCAGAACCTGTCCTTTATGAATTCTGTCTATCTGGAACTGGAGTGAATGATGGAAAGTTAATTGTATCATTGATACAGGCTCAAATTTCATGGATCATCAATGTCCTTTGGTGTGTAGGGCTGCATGTCTGAGGTTGTCAGCAAAGTGGCTGATCAGAGAAGGAAATGGGGCTTAGCCATCACTCCTTCTGCCATGCTGGGTCTGTCTGCAGGCAGGATTTTATCTTCAGACACACAGATTTAAAGATAACTTTCCCCCCTTTCCTTTGGTTTTCAGTCTGACACTAAAGCTCAAACATTTACAGTTTGTCACAACATACAGGGAGAGCTTGTGGGAGACTAATGACCAAAAAGCACAAGATCGCTGGTAACTGCTTAACAACAGAGTGTTTTAAAATGCTTCTCTGACACTTTCATTTTTTATTTATTGAGTGTGGAGTACATGCAAATAGAGTGTCTTTGGGATTGCATGCTGAGCCCTGGGACATTCACAGATCCCAGCTATAAATCTGGAATAAGGCACACATCCCTACTGTGAAATCGTTACTGTTGTAATAAACTTGATAAGTTTCCTCTTTTCATTCTTTTCCTCATATGAGCTCCTGCAGATTGCTACTGCCTGGTCCAGTGCAGGCACCCTTTGAAGGCATCAGGGCTCCCAAACTGGTAGGTCAGTTCTGAGCTGCTTGTTTCTTCTTTAAAACTTGTGAAAATTCAGGCTCAAGTTCTCAAAGGTATATAGTCACCTAAGCCATGTTAATAGCAGGTGGTGACAACAAGAATTTGGTCAATAGACTTCAAAACATTGCCAGCAAAACAAATTAAAAAACATCAGAACTGGGAAAAGCAGAAGAAGGTGAGATGTGATCATGTGAAAATAGGATGATCATATAGTTAGATCAGGAGAATAATGTAAAACAACAGGACTAAGAGAAATGGCAACTGCCTGGAACTACAAAATAAATGATGTGAAATAAAATTAGAGGATATTATGAGAACAGTGTGTAGGACCATGTAAGACATGGTGAAGTCCTGCCTAGCAAAATTAAAGACAACAGTGTGTAGGCTGGTATAGACGTGACAAAGAAGACTGATGGGGGAAGATTTAATGTGAGGGGTTTTTTGGGCTGCAGTAATAATGAACAGAGATGCTGTAGCCGACAGACTGAGATAGAAAAAACTGTATTATGTAGAATTATGTATTAAGCAGTATATTATTATGCCCTATTCCAACTATGAAACAGATTCAAACTTCACATCTTATCACCTCCGGAATTTGGAAAAGTTGTCTGTGAACTCCCTTCTCTACAGACACATGAAACACCATCCAGAAAACCCCAAGCAGTGACTGTAGCATTTGATACCAGTGCCTGTGGCATGAGCTGACCTAGGTTCAGGTACAAGCAATGGGCAGGCTGTGGCATTTTAATAACTCCTGCTCTGCCTCTAGGTTTTTCTCTAAACAGTTTAATTGGTCTTTCCCACTTATTTAAAAAGGTGATATGGAAAATAATGCATGAAGAGAAATCTTTGCTCAAGAAACACCTGAACTAGGGCCATGTGTCTTGGTTAAGTCCATTTTTCTTTATTATCTGCCTCTTTCCCAGCGCTGTGCTGACCAAGTGCAGTGCTGGTGATTAGGGACAGCTGCTGAAGGCATTTGGCTTTCAGGCACTCAGGCATATCCTCTTATGCATATCTCCCACTCTTACAGAAGTGAGTTGGTCCAGGCTACAAAGAAGTGGCATGTATATATTATAGGAGCTGGAAACAGTTGACAGGACATCCGTCCCACTTATTCGTACTGAGCAAGTGAATATCAGGAAAGTTAAAAGTGAAATTCATTTGGAGTTTAAATAAGTAGGAAAAGCCCCACAATTCAACAGGTAGATTTTCTTCAATGGTGAAAATGATTCCAGCTAATAAAACACTTCAAGAGATATAACATATCCAAATATTAATAGCAATAAACTATATCTCATGTTGCAGTTCTCGACGTTTTCCGTCAGAAAAGAACAAACTGCCAACAACATTTCAGAGGAAAGGAGGGTTGTGTCTTTGAAGGGATTACTGCTCATGTCTTCACAGGGTGGCTTGGATCATCAAAGAGTGCCTCAGCTTAGAACAAAGTGTTCAGAAATGTCACTTGGCAGCCAGGCCCACTGCTGAAATCCTAAAAGAAGTAACTTGCAGGATGTCACCAGATTGAGTCTTAATTGGCCCAGCTGAAAGCTCTTTCTGGGAATTGTGACAGGCAAAGTTGGCACTTGGATCTGTAATTTGTAACCCAACATGACTGTGGAATGATGTTAAGGTACAAAATGTGTATTTTTGGCAGCTGTGCTCCCATATTACAGTCCAGGGGGACAGATGCCTGCAAGACAACTGCTTAAACATGGATATCTGGTGACATTTGGGATGTCCATGGGGCACCCAGCTATGCCTTCGGCTGGGTGGGTGTGCCTGGAGCCTGTGCCACAACTGCCTTGAGAAGGTCTCAGATGCCCTCAAATAACCCCTCTGGTGGCACTAGTCCTTCAGGCAACTGAAGGGAGCCCTTGGCATCATTGCTGCATGGAGTAGCCTCCTAAGATGCCATGTAGCCAGTGCACAACACAAATATGTTTACACTGAAACGAGTGGTAAATTACTGACAAAAAGGAAGGTGGCACATCCAAGCCTCCCGGTGCCACCTCCCCAGGACTCTCCCTGTCATAGAATCTCTGACCTCTCCCTGGCTGTTCCCAGCAAGGGGTGTTGAGCCTTTGTGCGTGTCCCCTCTCCATCACCAAGCCATCCTGCTATCAGCCAGGGAAGCACTGAACCTACCTCTGCCCCTCACTGTGATGGAGGAAACAGAGGAGAAGAAAGGCAAAGGCACATGAGGTTGCTGTCCTGCTTTCTGTAAGCTGTGCATTATTAAAGGCTCACATCATGTTTATCCAGAGCTCTTTGCTGGAGCTGCAACAGGGATAGAAAAGAGAATGAGGGCACAAGAAACCCTTCCCTGAGGCAGCCCTGGGGCTGTGTGTCATCTCCTCAGTCAGTCTGTGCCCCAGCTCTGACAGGATGTTGGATTTCTCTCATGCTTTCCATGAAAGTCTTGAAAAACCTTTATTTGAGAATCAGAAACAGGCCCATAGGGGTAAGAAACCCTCCTTCAGTTTCCAACAGTGTGTAAGACATGTGAAGAGGAGTATGGGAATTGTAACTGAGCAGAGAAGGGGAAGATAATTTGCCTTTTCAAGAGTTGATATCTGCCTGTCACTCTAAGTTAGACAGAGTGTCCTGGGGCATTTGGGCTTGTGGCTGGAGGCACATTTTGGAGCCAGGACCCCCCAGGTGATCTTTTGCAGTGCTTCACTTGGTTTCAGCTTGGAAGTGCTCCTACAGGAAGCTCAAGTACAAATGTGTATCTAATAATAAAACACAACTCAGACATTCTGTCCTACAGCCCATCCAAAGTGTTCCATCTGAGTCAATTACTGTGAGACTCAAGGGCAGCAAAATGGGACCACTAATGAAGAAAGCTGCCATGCCCAGGATGAGCTGTGCCTGTGGTTTGTGTGGATGGTCCAAACCACTGGAAATACCAAACAGGTGGACTTTGCCCATCTTTTTGTCATACAGACAAAACTAAATCAATATCCTACTGTTTGACTCATGCTAAAAACATGGACATGGCCAATTCCTGCAGCCCAGCTGCTCCCTGTAAACTTTCCAAGCCAGGAAAGTTGCTTTTGTGTCTGAACCCATGTTTAAAGTCCAGTGTTTTCTGCTTACTTCCATTTTTTTTTTAAAAATCCCAGTGTGCTGTGTGAAAGGAATCAGTCTATTCTTCTGTAACTGAGGTCTGGAGAGTGAATTAAATGTGCTGAGTATTGGCTGGCGATCCCACAGAAAATAAAACCAGAAAAACATAGAGAGGATAAAGAATGCTCAGACTTGGTACTTTAAACAATTAACATTTTGAGCCCCCTTAAAATGGAAGAGAACATCTGTTAATAAAAGAAGAAAATGAGAAAAGCAAAATCCCTAAAACCAATTATGTGATTCAGCAGCAAAGGCTCAATTCTATCATAAGTTACTCTGAGTTTTCTAGTGACTTTAAAAATCCTGAGTGAGGAGTCACAAATGGATTTATTTGCATCTAAAGTAATTTCCAAAATGTGAAAGGTGAACAGCATCCACAAAGCAGGAAAACAAGTGGAAGCTAAGCAGTTCAAAGTGTTTGGAAACAGTGCTCTGACCACATTCAAAAACAAAAAGGAGAAACTCCAAGTTCATCAGTACAGCAGAACTGATAGAAAATGTAAATTTTCATCCCAAATGGAAATTAGATTTTCATGTAAAATCTGAACTGGACTGCATTAAGAAAAATGGAGAAAAAAAAAAGTGGAGCTACCTGCTGAAACACATGAAAGTATGGACCTGGTCATGGCAACCAAAGGGAAATCACAGCAAGTTGGTGTCTTTGTAATGTGGCTGCACTTTTACAGACCTGCTTTCCCTAACTACAACCACCTTTCCCCATCCCAGGGAGTTCCCTGAGTTTTGGCTCAATTAGCTACAAACAAATGAACTGCCCTAAAACACATTTGCAGTTTTAAAACCCCAAAATATCACATCAGGGTTTGCTTAGTGTCAACCTCCGTGCAGCAAAAAGGAGGGGGATGTGTCCAGAAACCAGTCACCACTGCACATTTTCACACTTGCTGTTATCTATTATCAGCTCTGTGCACATATGATCCTTTATTTGCCAAATTATAAGATTTGGCAGTCCCTGAGTAATGGCTAACCTAACTTAAGACAACAGGAGAAGCAAGGAGCTGTAGAGAACTTCCTACTGAGGCTGTTTCCCGGATGATTTCAGTGATGGAAAGATGCTGTCCTGTTATGTCCCCAAGGAAGCCCAGCAGGCTGTGCCTGACACTCCCATTTACAGGAGCTGTCTTCTGCTTAGAATGGCAATTGTGTCTTTCTGGCACTTGTTTTATTTTTATTATTTATTTTGGCTCTGCTTTCTAATTTTACAGCTGCAGATCCCATAAAATGTAGAAACTAAATCACATTACTCACTTCTGACTCAAGAAATGCATTAAGGTGAGTCCTGTGAGGGATTTCACAAGGCACATTCTGAAAATACAAACAGATCTTTCATTGTAACCCCATTTTCCTTAATTCCCCCTGAGATATCAAAACTCCATTGAATTATACATACAAACGACAGTGGGATTGTGTCTGCAGACCCACAGACACCAGGGCTTGGAATAGACATGTCCTCTTTTACAGAGCTGAAGTCCAGAAGGTCAGGTTTGTAGCCGTCAGTGGCTCTGCAAAACCTGTGGCACTGGAGAAGTGGGTGGGGTTTCATGAGGCGCTTGGGATGGAGGACAGATGACAAAGAGTAAAGCTTTTGATGCCACCATTTTGCCATCAGCCAGGGTGTCACTCTTGATTGTAAATAGCAATTTTAACTAAGGTATTAGAATTAATCAAAGAGATATTTATGGTCTTTTTGTCTTGAATGAACTGGACATACCAGGACTACTGGAAAGATAAAAAGGATAAGGCACATGTAGAAGTTCTTGTGATGAAAAAATATGATACATATGGTGGTTCAAAAAAAGGAGATTTCAAAAATACTGAACAGTTGAAGTTGGTCTCAGCTTTACAATTGCTCAATTCACACCTCCTCATGGTTAAATGTGTACTGGAACATGGCAATGGGAGCTCTGACTGCCCCACACATCAGCAAAGCCCCTGGGCTTCGTGCCTTGCTTGTTGTATTTATTATACTGCCTGCATAGAAAATACCTCAAAAAACGTAGGAGTGTAAATAACATTGCATTACACACGCCTAACTCTTGTGGCAAAGAAGAGATGGCTGGAGCTGATTCAGAGGGGTGCAGGGGCCAGCTGCACTCTGCAGGGTCAGGTACAACCTGGGCAGCTCCTCAGCTCACTGGCACAGGGGGAACAGGTCACCACTTCACAGAATTAGCTTGGGAAAAATGCAGATGTCACATGGGATCTTATTAGAGTGCAAAGCCCCTGCCACCTGCCCCAGCTGGCTCTGGGGTTGGTGGAGAGGAGCACTCCCAATACTACTGCAGTTCATCAAAGCAAATATAACAACATGGATTGTAAACCCATTGCTGGTGCAAAGTGAGAACTATCACAAGGATGGGGATATCTTTCAAAGTCATGCAGATCACTTGGGAGGCAGGGCTTATTTGGGCAAAACGATTTTTAATCTGATTTTAATGAGATATATTTTAAAAAAGATGTTGAACACTATTGGGGATGTAGAAAAAAAATCTATATACAGAATTTCAGGCTGCAGAATTGTTTGGCTCCATCTGAAAGTAGCAGCTTTAAGGTTTAAATTTTTTATATTACCAACAAAGAAATGGAGAGGTAACGATTACGGTGGAAATCCACAGAGGAAAAGTAATGGTTACTATAGAGTTAAGTGGCTCAGGTTAAAAAAGGGTATAAAAAGAATGAATAGCAGAAAGCTGAAGCCAAACAAATTAAAATGAGAAATCCAGCACAGGTTTTAGCAGTGAGGATGATTAATCACCAGAACAAATTTTTGAGTGCAGGAACTGATTTGCAGTCTCTCAATGCTTTCAAATTGTGACCAGTTGTCTTAGGCCCAGAGTGGCATCTTTGGTTACACAAAGTGGTGCCAGGCTCTTCTCAGTGGTGCCCAGTGATGGGGTGAGGAGCAATGGCCATTAACTAAAACACAAGGAGTTTCATCTCAGCATGAGAAAGAGCTTCATTACAATGAGGGTGGCAGAGCACTGGAACAGCTGCCCAGGGAGGTTGTGGAGTCTTCTTCTCTGGAGAGGTTCCAAACCCACCTGGACACATTACTGTGTCATCTGCTGCAGGTGACCCTGCCTTGGCAGGGGGTTTGGACTGAATTTTCTCCAGAGGTCCTTTCCACCTCCCTGGCTCAACTAGCCCAGAGCTAGTTTGGAAACAAGTCTGGGCTTTACCTTGCTATTGCATTGCTTGCCACTTTTTGCTGGGTTTGTTAAACACAATTATGCTTTAAATATTGCACAGATACTTGGACTGGAACTCTCCCTGGCAGGAAATTCACCCAAATGCACTGCAAAACATGTAAGGCAATAACTGACAACTTCCATCATTCCTCAGATGCAGCACTACATTTATATTGTTAGGTAAAGCTATGAGAGAAAATAAGTGCCAGAGCCATCCTCCCACAGCCTGGCACAGAGTCCATTAAGAAATCCCATTGGCTTTCTGGAGAACACTCAAAGCACAGGCACTAAGATGCTGCATTTAGAAAGATAATGGCTAAAGATGAAATCAGTTTTTCAGATGAGTCTTCCCTTTCCATAGGGGCTGTCTTCATGGTTTCAGTGATGTAGAATAAAAAGAAAAAGTATTCACTTCCTAATGAAATGAAAAATTTTATTAATTTTGGGATATTCATTCCTTTAAGAGCTCTGTTCCTTGAGTTCATTAACTCCATGACTGTGGTTTGTGCTGATGCTGCCCTACAGTCCTTGCCAGGATTTGCTTTCTGTCCAAGACATGGACAGTTTGCCAAACCCAACATAATGCCTGTGGTTACTGAGCAGATACAAAGAGATATCTCCTACTGAACGATGAGAGAAACATCCTCTGATATTTTTTGATGTTCAATCTGGCTGACCCCTGTAGCAATTACAAATCTCACCCTGGGCCTGCAAACCATCCAGAGTTTAGTAATTTGTGAAACTTTTAAGGAAAGTTGTGTAAGCTCATTTGCATTGAACTGAGTGAAATGTGGCAGTGGTTCTTGCTGAGTTGCCAGGGAGGCCTCTGTGCAAGTGCTCTGCAGAGCTGAGGAGCAGCTCCTGGGCTTCTGCAGAGTCTGAGTCATGCAGAGCCCCATTAGCCACACTGAGCCCTGGTTTTTGGGTTATTTGATGTAAGTAGCCATCAGTGTGTATGAGGTTTCAGCAGCAGCATGAGATTTGGAGAGTTTTTCTATTTACGGCATCAGGAGCAGGGCATAGGATGAGAATAAATACTTTAATTACAAGAACTGATTTGTGAAACTCTTTTCTGTGTAGTCAAAATGATTAATAAAGCAGTCATGTAGAAAGTACTGCAGTGGCTTAAAAGTGACCTTCTGTCTGTTACCTTTATTTTCTCTCTGATTTATCTTAAACCATTTGGAATTCTTGGGGCTCCATGTTCCTTTCTTAGCATTAGTTAAACAATTTTTCTGTAATTTACCTTCAAGGGATTACAAATTTTCTGTGGTAGAGATATGTCCACCTGTAAGTTGATTGATATATTTGCATAGCTTTGCATTGTGGAAATCATATTCACTGCAAATTTCTGCAGAAAACAATCTCTAAGAATCAAAGCAAATAATATCCTGGACTGAAACCTGCTATTCTTCCCTAAGCAAAAATATAACTTTATTGAGTGGGCGTTCTACTGCCACAAGATCAGCAGCATCTGGTCTTTTGTATTCAAAGTAAGTGCCATGGGATATACACATGAAATTTTGCAGTATTTTTGGATTTTGTTTTCTAAAACTAATAAATTATGAAAATGTGCTTCCAGGAAGATAGACTTTGATCTAAGAAAGGCTATCTATAATAAAGCCAAAGGAAAATGCACTAAAGGGAATAGAATCTGATGATGAAGAAATGTTTTTATTTATAAACTTATAGCTCTGTTTTTCTAAAGATACACACAAATCTCTCAATATACATATAACAGATGTATTCTATTCTTGTTCCACCAATGCCAGGAATTATTAAAATATGTTCTTCCTGTTCCAAACCACTGTGAATATTTGCATCTTGCTAAACAACACATAAGAACCTACCCCCTTCCATCAATTATATAGAGTGATTCAACCTATGGGAAAAGGATGATGTGAAAATCGAACAGTGGTCTAAAATCTAAATGATGGGAAGAGTAGCTATGGCTGCAAAATTGCTAAACAGTAAAGGAGATTTGTGACTGACAAGCTGCTCCTTGAACAAAGATGTGACAGGAAGAGGAATGGTGACATGAATTTGCATAGTCAAGGTACAGAACTGGGAAGGACAATTAAAAAATAACCAGATTTTTTTTTTTACAAGCACCTTAGGCATTTTCTTGCTACTCTGGAATATGAGAAATGAGGAGGAATAAGCTGTATAACTACTCTGAGGTCCAGAAAGTAGTGGGCAACAAAGCCATTGAATAGAATGAAGGGTGCCAGTGGTAAAGACCAAGGTAAGCACATGGATGGGACCTCAACAACAACAAATAGCATCATCTGAAGGGAAGACTGGGATTGATAAGGCACTTTATGGCAGGGAGCAGACTGCCCAGGGACACAGACTGAGGCTCCAGAAGAAAGCTAGAGTCAACTGTGGACAGAGAAACAGGGAGCAGGGAGAAGGACTTCTGTGGCTTTGACCTGATCAACACAGGGGACTTACAAAGAATAAGATGGTGAAAGGCACTTTAGAATTATGACCACAAAAATTTTCTTGGGAAGGCAAAAAGGGAGAAGATAAAAAGGAGGATGAATACAAGACAGCACACTTTGGCTGTGTCCAACGATTGTTATGATTTCTGCAGAGAGAGGTATGGCTATTCCTTAAGGAATTTGAGAGCAAAGGATCCTGCTGTGGAGAGGGGATGGGCAGTTGAACTGTCAGTGTTTTAGTGAGCTGAAATTTTAAAATGCATTATTATAGAAAGTGGAAAACATGTGACAAATGGTACTTATAAAAATGATCTTTGAGTCACATAGAGTTATCCTCCAGCAGTTCTGCTACCAGGGAGATCACAAACATCATATTCTTGCACCTCTTCTCCTCCCCCCAAATACTGCAATATGTCAGGAGGAATGTGGCATTTAAAGTGTTTGAAATGGCATGTACATGGTCCTCTGGGAAGGGCTCACTGGCGTGAGTGGTTCTGTCCTTAGTATTTTGAAGTGGACCTGTCCCTGGGAGTATAGCACTACTAAAAGTGAGATGTATGAGCAAAGAGTGAGGTACTGTAGCTGCATCCTGTAGAGGATCAATGAAATACCTCAGCCCTAAAATATAGCTGGAAAAATGTGTGAATGTAAAGAAACTCCTTCTGTGGATATGACAGTTAAAGGAAGAAGTGCTGGACTTGAATTGCAGCAAGTGGGACAGAGGCTTTGGAAGATGT
>JAWWLZ010000177.1:7081479-7100202 GCA_035041345.1 Poliocrania exsul
TTCTGTGGATATGACAGTTAAAGGAAGAAGTGCTGGACTTGAATTGCAGCAAGTGGGACAGAGGCTTTGGAAGATGTTTGTACACCTGGGCTATCTAAGCACAAGAGCACTCTGATCCTATGAGGATGCTCAAAATACATCATGGTGGGCTAAAATACGGGCCAAATCAGCACTTCTCAGACTGGCAACTAGCTATTATGTCACTTCCCCTTGGTGAAGGAGTCATGGGCAAGGATTTTCTTTTTCCTCCTTGACTCTTTCATTTGAACCACTGTAAAACTTCCGCTGTTGAGATTTAAAAGACAGATTATGCAGAGGTTTTCCATGATTTTTTCTGCCTGCATGGATTTGATATGTGGTTTCAATCCCAAGTGAAGAAAACTGAAAACTTTCAGATTTTCCTACCAACTGAAAATTCCAGGAAAAAAACACAACACCCAGATAAAGGAGTATCTCTTCGAGCCTCAATTCTGCCCCTGCAGCACGAATTTGGAAGCTGTTGGAGCCTGACTACATTCAGCACTCATGGGACTTTCTAACTGCAGTGCTGGAAGGCCATTTTCCTGAGTGTATGGCAGAAATGAAAAAGTCTTGGAAAGGCTGACAGGACTTGGAGGTAGCATCCCTTTTCAGAGGAAATATGCCTTGTGGCAGATCTGCCTTAGATCTAAGGATTCTGGCACAGTTTCCCTGGAAATCAGCCCTGCTCTGGGAGCCAGACGAAGATTCGGCAAAAGTCCTGAGCTGAGCTCAAGATGTTGAGAGAGAAATAATTCAGCCTCCATGGCCACAGCTCTCTCCTGATGGATGTTGCTGATTAAACTTGACCAGTTTATGGCATGGGCTGTTTCTCACTGCTGGTCTCAGAAGTGCATTATTTAACAGCATTGAATTCCCTAGAAACCTGCCGGGGTTTTCGGTGTAAGGAAAGGCCTCAGGCCACCAAGGCGCTGCAATGGATGTGCTGCCACAAAAGCACGCGGAGCTTCCTGAAATACAGTTTCCCAGAGGTGGCATTGCTGAGGGCTGTGCCCTGTGCTGGGGCTGTGGCAGAGATGGCAGGAAGCTCTTCACAGGAGTCTCTACAGCCAGCACTGGGACACAAACACCCAGTCCACTGAAAACATTGGAAATTTTAGTCATAAAAATAAAGGGTGACAGGCGAGCGAGAGAGCCGATAGGTGGTGGTTGCCAGGGGCAAGCCCCCACAGGCCCCTACCTCCCATCCTGTGCTGTAAGTCCATTTTTATTTACTATTTTTACTTTTCCCTCTAATGTTTTTAATTATTTGATGATTCACAGTCTCCCTTTGCTTTAGGAACTAAGTTTAGGAAAGGAATACCCCTTTCCCAGCCATGCCTGTGGCTGTGGGGAGGGAGCCTGGGGCTCTCCCTCACAGGCTGCCATCCCACACCTGAGGGGGTTCTGGCTGCCCCCTCTGGGCTGCGCCATCGGGTCTCTGTCCATCCCCAGCAGCACCAGGGCTGGCAGGGGTGGCACAGATGAGGAGGGCATGGAGAGGGACAGGGATTCATGAGCCCCCTCAGGCAGCTTTGTGTGTTAGTCCTTGGGAGGTTGTCAGCAGGGGCCGAGCCAAGCCTGGAAAGGCAGCGCTGCCCCACAATGGAGACGAAGGGCCGTGTGTGAGCTTTGGTGCCTCTTCCAACCCAAAGCCCCTGAATAGATGTTGAACCACTCCCGAGATTTCTGTGGGCAGTGGTCTGTGCCCTGCTGGGATCAGCAAGGTTCTGAGAGAGAGAGAGGATGTCTCTGCACCCTCCTGTTCAGGGACAGCTGCCACATCCCTGCTCAGGGACACCAGTGTGGGGCTGGCAGTGTGGGCAGTGGAGTGACCACACACCAGTGGGGCCAGTGTGGGTGCCCAGACTTGGCAGTGCCAGCATCCCCTGCTGCCAACAATGACCTCTTTCAGCTTTGCTCCTTCCTTCCTGTGGATCTCTGCATTACAAGAGGTTGCAAGTCATGGAAGAGGCGACTACTTCAAGCTTGCTCAGCTTCTCTCAACTTTGTATGCACTGCAGTGTTTCTCACTGATACTAATGCCATATTCCCAACAAAAAAACAAGAAGGCCACAAAAACGATTAACAAATACCTTTGTCAGTCAAATAAGCTTGTCCATAATTACTAAATATACTTAGTCAAAATGACTGTGGGGAAAATATGGCTGAAAGGTAGTAATTAAGTATTTTAAACTTTAAATTTGTATTAAAAAGTTATATGTGAGGAAAACTGAACCTTAATTTATTTCATTAGTTGCATGGAATCAAAACTTTCAGATATTTCTGATATTTTCATGGGAAGATGGTGTAGTTGAATGGAAGGAGATGGCTTAGTATCACAGCAAGTCTAATTAAACTCATCATTTCTTCTAATCTTGGATGTGGTCTAGTATCCAGACCAAGTAGTGTAACAATTTATCATAAGTGTGGGCATTTCCAGTAAATCAGAAAATGTAATAAACCATAATTACTTCTTGGCATTGGAACTGCTATACTGAAAATCGTTATAGCAGTCATTGATTTCTGTCTTTAAAAAACTTGTAGTATTTGTTTAAAAAATAGAAACATTGGTAAAACAATTTACCTAAAAAATGTTAGGTTTGTTTTTCTATATGGCATTGTGGCAATTGTGGTAAAAGCAGTTGTGGGGCTGAGTGTCTTTAGTGTGGCCCCAGTTCTGTATAGACCAGAGTAGTAATTTGTTTCATAAAAAGCTGAGAAAAAAAAGATGACATTCAAACAGAAAATACTATACTTAGTAGCAACTTTCTAGCTTATTTCTCCTTGTTTTCTTTACTTATTTAACTTTATTTCTTAAATGCTTTATTTCTTTAAGTGTTCTTGTCGTTGTCTACAAAGCATCTTCAGCTTTGATCAAACGTTTGCTTCAGCTTCAGTTGTGGTCCTGTGCAGTGGGATGCTAAATAAACCATTTTGAACAGAAGTCACTGTGAAGATACATAATAATAAAATCAAGTTTCACAGTGCATGAATCTAGATGTGAAAGCTATAAATTGAAACTTCACTTGATTAAGGGAAGCAGAGATTTTATGTTTAAGGTATCCAAATTTTTTACATGTTATTCCAAAACGAGTGGAAATGTTTCAGGTCTGCCACCACTAGAATGTCATTATCCCGTGGATCTCAGTTCTACAAACACCTCTACCTGACACTGAGTACTGCAGGATTTAAGCACATACTGGTACCACATACTTGCAGTGAGCCTTAACAGCCTTGCATTGCCCTTCTATCAGTAACACAATGATTAAGTTATCCATACCAAAATTCCCTCTTGATCTTATCTTAATAGAGAAATGTGTATTGTGTGCTAACTGGGTGTGATAGCAAAAGTACTTTTTGCTGTAAGACTCTATTTCCTTCAATGAAAATGGTGTATTCATCTAAAAGCAGCGCTGGAGAGAAAAAACTTCCGTCATTTCCTCTTTGTGCTTTCAGAGACTGCAGATAAATGTAGCTGTAAATTTTGTGATTTTAGTGACAGTCATGGCCCTGTATCTGTACTCCCTGACAGGCTCTGTAACTCCTGGCTGGTGAGGCAGCCAGCATTTCCTTGGTGCTGCAGCAGTCCTGGGATGGTGGGCTGCTAATGGGATTGCAGTGGAAAAAGGAGTTTTCCAGATTGCTGCAGGAAAACATTTTTCCTTCTAAAGTTACTCACCAAGTGCTGTAGCAGAGGCTGAGAGGACCCTGCTTATCTAGCAGGGACATGGGCAGTGACTGCTCTATTTTCCAGTGGCATGTGGGTGCATGGGCACATATAGGTCGGCTTCTCAATCTGGTAGGATGAAGCAGTGAGGATCCCTGAGTCATCTGTAGACACTTTCTCCAAGTTTCTTTAAAAATAGAAAGGGAGGGTAAAAAAAATATTGTTCCTAAGTGGTTGCTTGGAATTACTTCTGGTAGGGACCAGATTGCAATTACAGATGTGCTGAGCGCAGTGTCAGCTCTCCTGACAAATTCAGTATTTGTGCTGCTGTCCACAGTATCTATTTCAGACAGCTTGAGCCATAAAGTGTTCTGGCTGTAAGACTGAGAGTGTGAGGAGAGCCTGCAAGTGCTGCCAGAGCCTCGGGTGTGCGTTCCTCACGTGCCTTCACACTGATTGCTGTAATGAGGGAACCAAGTGCTTTTAAAATCAGGGCACCACCAATTTGCACTTCTTCCCCTGCAAGCTCTCTGCCTTTCTGTAGACTGAGTAAAAACTGAAGGTTATAACTTCACTTTACTTAGCAGCTATGCTGTTCAGTCTTTATTTACATTCTGAAAGAATATTGATCTGAGGACATTATTCTAATTTCAGTATTTTCTATCACGTTTTCTAGGCATCCAATTGTTTGATTAGATTTTTTTTGACTGTTGCTGTGCCTGGAGCAGAGAGTTTTATTGAGCTACTCTGGATGCTGCTTTGTGAATTTAGAGTTGTGCAGCATGTACAAGCAGCTCTTGCAGACTGTATCGGTTGAATTAGGCAACACTGATACTTAATGATCTAGCCTACACGAATGAAAAGGATAGCTAAGCACCTGAAACCTGGCTTCCAACAAAGACTGCTTTAAGTCATTTTCAGAAATGGTAGAGAAAAGGAGAGTTCATGCTTCATAAAAGCCACTTAGAGATTTTTAGCTAAACCCTGCCAACACTACTTATTTGTTGTCTCCACTGCTTGCAGCTTTATGAAAAACTTGTCTTGCAATTAATGTTGTTCTAGTTATGGGGAAAAAAAAGTCTGACTTCATGAAACTGTTCATGTGATATATTTTTTTTTCCTGAAATCAGGTTTTAAGTCTCTAATATGCTTAGAGCACAAATTCTTTCTGAAAGATCCCTCAGCACTGAGTGGCTTTTCAGACCTCCAGAAAAAACTCTCTAAGACCAATTCTGGCAGTGAACTGATTTCCTATGAGGAGGGATGCATTCACACTTGGTGTGATCATGGCTTCATTTCCAAGCACGAGTCAAGAACCTCTGCCATTCAGCAGCTCCCTTTCTGCCCTCCTTTCTGTGTTACTCCTCAAATGGTTTACACAGTCTGCACAACTGACAGAAGAGGACAAGACTGCATTTGGTGTCAGTCAATAGTTGGTAACTCACATGTGGTCGAGTTGTTGAGCAATAAATAACAACTTAGAGCAAATGCAGCCTCAGCTGAATTGCAATTGGGAAAAGGGAATGATTGGAGGGGAAATATCTGCCAGAGGTCAAATAGGCCTTTCATCAAAACAGTTATTTCTGAATGCACTCAGAACCTCTAAGATGGGGTGATGCTGCCTTAGATGTGATGGAAAGGGTGTGCAATACAGGGGAGTGTTTTATGTCCTGGGACATGGGAAAAGATGAAAAACTAATCTTTCACTGCTCGGGCTTTCATAGGTACAAAATGGATGTCTGGGTAGCTCAGTGCTGACCTGAAACACACTGTGCCTTGGGTGGGGGTAGTTCAGCTGCCTGAGTCTGGGGTGCAAACCCAAGAGATGAGGTGGTGCAATTACTCCCCATCACCAGGAATTGGGGACTTGGCTTCTGGTTGTGTCCTCTCCCACCTGCCTTGTGCCTGCTCTGTTCTTGCTGCATTACTTTCTGTGGAAAGGCAAAACCAGCACAGGGAAGCAGGTAGTGGTCTCTTAATTTAAATTAAACAGTTTGGTGACAGGTGAGGCTGGAAAAGGGAGGAGGGGGCATCTGCACACTGTCATGAGGCAGGGGGAGGTTAGAAAGGGTGGAGAGCAATGTTGCTTTGCTGTATTGGGGTCAGAAATAGTTAAATGAGGGCTACTGCCTGTGAAACCTTTGCTAAGCACTTAGTTTGTGGGACTCAACAGGTCTGAACAACATGGAGGAGAATGGAAAAAGTTCTTATCTCCCTATTAACTGTAGTTGGAAATGAAACTCATCCTTGGTAAAGAGTAAAAAAACAGGTCTAATTTAAAAATGAATGCATGTGAAGTGTAAAACTCCTGAAAAACAGTTTTTCTCACCTATTTTGTTAAGGGACATTTGCAAGTTTCATTCATTGTTATCCTGAGATTTGTCATGGATTTCAGCATGGATTGAGTTGAAATTTGTGATATGCTGGAACTGAAACTTCTAAATCTTCCCTTAAAGTGTCTTACCTAATGAGATGTATCTTTAAAATATCATATATATTAACATGTAGAGCATGACTGAAACTCAGAGCAGTATTATCTGAGATATTCCGGTATTTAAGATGTAATTAGAAATATGTGCTGAAATTTAGTTATGTCTGAGTAGTTATAATCATATATTCAGTACACATGGGTAAGGATGTGAAATAAAACATGTACACTGAAAATTTTGGTTCAAAACTGCCTTGCAAACAGCAGTTAGTTAGAAGCATTTTATTAATGCCTCATTTTCCCATAAACTTCTTCATGCCTACAGTGGTTTAAAATGAGTAATTTAAGGCTGGTGAAACTTGTTTTACCTTGATACAATCTTTCACATGATCACAAACTTGTAATCATCTTCTAAAGGCCCCCAGTGAAGACAAAAATTTTCATGATTAAGCCTCTTCTAAATCTGGCTTGGATGGAGTTGATTTTCTTTGTAGAAATCTGTATGGTGCTGAGCTCTGGATTTGGGATTGAAACAGTGTTGATAACACATCAGTGTTTTAACTATTGCTGAACAGTGCTTGCAACGAGCTTTCTCACAGTGGTTTTTGGGGCCTGGCAGCAAAGGGAAGTAATGATGAATTTTCATGAATGTGCTCAGTTGCATCTGTAATTGTTACACCTGCATCTGTTACTCCTCCTGGGAGGTGGATGGCCCCACAGTTTGGGTTGGGAGCAGCCCTAAAAGTAGATGTAGCATGCATTTGGCAAATGGGCATGAACAGTTCTCAAAGACTGTCTTACTACCTGGGGGACCCATGTTTTGGGTGGCCAGGACTTCATTGCCTGCAGCACTGTTGATGTTGTCTTCCTGGTCCTTACCTGCTCTTGGCTCTCCTCATGTGAGTGAAAACCAGCAGATTTCCCCCAGAAGCTCTGTCAGCTGAGTTTACACACTCACTTCCCTCTAAGCATTCTCCTGAATTATGAATACCTGTTCGAGGTAAAATGCAGTTCTTCATATGGCACATTCTAAATGATGGCACCCTTGTTAAGAAAGCATTGAAACTGGATCATAGGGCTGCAGAGATGCACAATGAACTTACCAAAGCTTTGTGTGAAGTGGATGGTTGAAAGAGACAAGTCAGATTGCTGGAAGTATAACACTTTAAAAAATGCTTGTTATTTCCCTGAAGAACCTGATATGAATCATCTCGTTGATATTCCAATGGACTTATATGGTACAAATATTCTGATTAAATGAGAAGAAGCATAATGACTTCATTATCAGATACATTTTTGTTCTGTTTAAATTCATCCATCTATCAAAAATGCTTAGTGAAACACTACAAGGGCACTCATGAGCTGTAAAATAGATTAATTTCAAATTCTAATGGACAGGAATCGATCTAATTCTTACACCAGGATTCTTGGAGAATTAAAAGAGCAACCAAAACCTACCCAGAAATCAAATTTTTTACTTTTTGGACACTGACAGAGGTCAATAGCCACCAAATATGGAGAAAAATCTTTTCCCTTGCTTTGATTTTAATGTATTTGTCTACATATATGTTGTCTGCATGAAAAAAACTCCAACTTCTTCCTTGTAATAAATCTGTGTTCTCCCTATTCCAACCTTTAGAATATTTTGTACTAGTTAAAGAAAAAACCAAACATCACAGAAAACATGTAATTCCAGCTGAAGGTAGAACAGATGTGAGACTGTGGTTTGCCTTGGATGAATGCAGAATTTCAGAGCATGGAGGCTGCAGGTAACCTTAGGACCTGGGTTTGTGCCCCTGGACCTCTGTTGCTGAAGTACTCTGTGTGGGAAGTGCCTGGGACATGTCTGTGAAAGAAAGGCCAGGAGAAGTGCCTGGCTGTGGAAAATGTGCAGAGAACATCATGAAGGGTTTGTGGTCTGGGCAATGGTCCTGTGCTGGTGGCAAGACAGAGGGGTAACAAACCTCTTGGTTTCTTATGTGTGGTACACCTGGGAAATCCTCTTCAGTAGATTTGCCTTTGATCATGTGATCTTAATACTCATTGCTAAATTTTAATGGTCTTCAATAGTCTTTACTCTGTTTTCTGCAGGGTGGCCTGATAGTATACACAGTAGGTGGGATTTTTGGAAACCTCCTCTCCTTCCTTCCCTGCTCTCTGACCCATCTCAGCCTGTTTCCCCAACCAAAAATACATTTTTTTGTGAAGTTGGTCTTGGCTCTCTCAAACTCTTTCCTCCCATCAACCAATTTCTCCCAGGGAAATTTGTGCACCTTTTTACATGCTGCCTAAAAACCCACTCTAGGCAGGGACCTCACAGGCTCAGTTACCATTAGGTCCTTCTCTTTGCTGGCAACATGCTCCTAACCTTCCCAGGTAGAGGATTGCTGGTGGACCTGCCTTGTTCTGAAGACAAGTTGCAGAGTGGCCTTCAGGTGAGCCAGCTCCTCTCTTGGGAAGTATCTAAGCTTACTGTCAACAAGCCAAGCTGAGGTGAAGGGAGAGATCTCCCTGTGTGCCTGAAAAGCAGTGGAAAGAGAAACTGGCAGTGAGCAATTGAAGCAAATTTGTCTGAGGTTCCTTGAAGTTCCCTTCTTGCATCTGTCAAAAAACATCAGTGAACTTTATTCCCTTGTGACAATACTAAATAGCAGCTGACAAAACCTGCTTGCACTTCTCAAGCTGCTCTTTTAAACGCTGTGGAGAGCAGGCACCTGCTGCATGGTTGGCATCATCTTTTCTGCTGCACTCTGGTAACTCTGCTTGGCCATGGCATGTCCATCAGAACTCATAAAAGTTCCCATTTCTACCTCATCCATAAATGCACAGTGCTCACCTGTGCAGCTGTAGCTTTTACCCTTGTTACTCATCTCCCACCCCTCTTCAATGCCTGTTACACTCATTTGCAATTACATTGCATAGAGCTAATGTAACTACTTTGCACAACAGATTAGTATCTAACACCTGCTGTACTTCTAGTTTAAATAACTGCCTTAAAATTATTCATGAGGACAGTGACTTGCTGATGCTTCTCTTAGGGCTAATTCTTGCTTTGGCAGTGCAGGTAACAGTGCCTGGTTGTATGTTTGCTTCTTTCCTTAGGACTGTGCTTTCTGGTGCTTTATAAATTTGCCCAACTACCAGTCCTTTAGTGTGCCACAGACATATCTTTCTTAGGAATGTTTCAACTGAGATTGTGGAATCAGAACAAAGTTTAAGAAAAAAATCCTATTTCATTAATGCTAAAAAATTGCTTACAATAATTTTCAGCATTGTTAGCAGGTGTCTTGGTCATCTACAGGCAACTGAGCACTGAAGGGGTCAACCTTTTATACAAAGAGATCTAAAGTCAGTCAGTAGCCAGGGAGATGTTGAAGCAAACCCCAGTGCAATCATAAACCTTCCTGGAATTTTAGTGAATTGATTTGTAAAGGTGTAGCTAAGTAAGTGTTCCATTATCTGAATAAGTGTTTTGACTCAACAGAGTCCCAGCCCACAGTCCTGATCATCTCCTGATTCTGCTCCTGCCATCGCTCTCTCCCAGCAACCCTGGGAAGGGTGACTGTGGGATGCCTGGCTCCCCTCCTGCTCTTCCAGCTGAAGATTTTATCTGAAAAATTCTGAGCATGTATAAACTCACATAAAAGATCCTAAAGGTTGGCATGCATGAGAATACATTTTCACTAAAATATTAAGAAACCTGTCATAACACTATTCCATTCCCTCCACCAAAGTTCCTCTGCCCACCTAAAAGCACAGACAGCAATAGTTCTCAGCTAAGCACAGAAAAATATTGAGTATTACTAAGGTAAGGAAGAAAGAGTATGTTTTTTTAGTCTTACTTTCAGCTTGTTCACTGGGCATTGAATCTGAAATATTAAAAGTTCATGCTTTACAGATCTAACATTACTGAAAAAGTAGAGTGAAGGCAAGAATAAATCAGATTAGAGCTCCTCTTTAAGTAGACTACAATTCTAGCACTAATGCACTTGAAGAATATACATTTATGATAGTCAAAACTCAGAAAAAATGTCATAGTGAGAGTTTCCTTCTTTCTTCACACCACATATGGTTCTGCAAGTTGCACCAATGATTTCTCAATGTGCTTTTGGATATGGTCGTATAAGATAAAATCTTTCTCCTACTTGTAGAAATTTGGAGTGAAACAAAGTGCTGCCACTTAAAATTTTTCAGTGCCCTTTTACTGAGCTTGGGCCATTTCAAATGACATCTCCCAGGTAGCATGGGAACAAGTCATCAGCAAGGCAGTCATGTTTAGCTGGTCATTAATGAAATCAGTGTTCTGAAGCATGGACTGGCAGAATGAACAAAGCTAAGGCAATTACTAAACTCTCTGCAGAAATGTGTAGAAAATTGAGGGTCTCATTTAAATTGTTAACATCTTACCAGTACTCGATTTGAACCCAGGAATAATTAATTTGATCATCTGCCATACATACTAATTATAATGATGCTGAAACAGGTGAGACTTATCTTCTCATTTGGTGGGAAAAGGAAGTAGGAAAATAATGTAATATGTAGTTGCTAGTGTATTGAATCACTTTCCCTTTTGAGCATCAAGAAAGGAAGGGAGAGGAGGGAGAGCACGCAGTGGAGAGGCAAAGGGAGGGCACACAGGAGATGCCACTCTGCTTCACTTGGCTGCCTGTGCCTCAATTGCTGTCACTAGTGGTGCCCTGTGAGCAGGGCTTGCTCATCAGAGACAGCTCATCACCAGCAGCCAGCCTTTCCCTCGTGTGGGAGTTGCATGCTCACCAGTTACCAATCCAAAGTCCCTTTCAGGAGAGCAGGGTAGGCATTACTAATGTCTCACACCACAACAGCCAGGTAATTAATTTTCTGATTAACAGCAGTTCTTACAAAAAGAGACTAAACTGTGCATTACTCTGAACATAAATCCAGTGCAGTGGTACTAAATTGGGTAGGAGCAAGTAAAACAGGCCAAATGAAGCTCATACCTTGCTAACAGGCCAGTTAGATAGACAGGCCATAACTTTTGAACAGCCTGAAACAAATCTGTGGTGTATATAGTTTCCAAAATGCCCACATTATCTATTGCTTAATCAGTAGTTGTGTAAGAAATCACTGTGGTTATCAGAGCATAGGAAACAGCTTTACTGCTTCCATTAAGAAGTACCATTATGCTATAGCGACACATTATCTTCATAAATCATTTGAACTGGGAATATATTTGTCAGGTTTCAAACAGATTGTGTAATTATCACATAATTTTATTTCAAGGGTTCATAACAGGGAATTAGATATGACATTTGGTAATATAAACAGTGCACTTGACTCGCATAGCAGTTAGCCATAAATGTTTAAAGAACTTGGCTCTAAAGGATTTTTATAATCCTGTTTGACAGCAGGTTCTCAGAATTCATATTGTGCATATGACATATATAAGAGCAGCTTGTGAGGCATTGGATCAGTGATGATATGTGACAAATGTCACAAGGTGAGCACAAGTGCTTTGCAGTGTATCAGAGCTGCCAACATGCTATCCACGATGCGTCTGGTGGAAAAAGTTAAAAGGAAAAAAACTAAACTTAGGAAAGGTTAGAACTTTAAAATTTCCTACATTTGCTACAGAAAACTTCTTAAATGTGGAAGATTCAGAAATAAGAGAGGTAATGGACTGGTAAGCACAGTGGCAGTGTTGATGTCTGTCAATGTGTTAATGTAACTGCACATTAGACATGTTTCCCAGAAGTACATACTGATACAGCAAAAGAACCAGTGATTTTTCATGTCTAGCTGTATGACACATGCTGCTGAAACTGAGCAATGTTCAGAATCTTTATTCCTGTGAGTACTAGGGCCTTTCATTTACTGTAGCCTCAGAACATTTAGGATCTCTAATAGGGCATTTGGGGTCTTGTAATTTCATTTCCTTAGCAAGTTACTTGTTTTCATAATTACTCAGTTTGTTCTTGTGCAAAACGAAATCTTTTGCCTCCTGCAGGTGCCCAGAAAAGCTAAACTAAGTATAAAGTCTTCTGATAACTGCAGTGTATATACAGTCTTGTTTTCTCAGCACAACATTGCTGGATGGCAGGTTGACAAAGGGGAAAGTTATGCCTGGAAACAGTAAGCATTTTCCCCAGCTCCCAAGCCAGCTATGAGGCTGGATATCCACGCTTGTTACCAAGAACATCCTGCTTTCTGATTATTGTATTTAATTGCTAAGTTGGATTGTATGATCTTTCCAAAGCAACAGTTTCCTCATATTATTCTCTCAGTAGTCTTTTCATTCTGTGATCCATAACTAGCAAGCTCTTGGCTCTGAAATGGATATGTTTTTCAGAAATATTATGATGAATTGGTTGTTTTTTTAAATAATCCATAAGTGGGGATTGGTATCAAAATGGACATCTGTTGTTGGATTGTACCCACTGGAATGACAGCAGGGTGCAAATAAAAATGACCATTATTAAGTCTTTTCCTAGATAAGTTTTGCTTGTAAATCCTAGCCTTCACTGCTTCTGAACTGTTTGTTTCTGCATTCTGTGGTAAGCACTCAGCATTTACAATTTATCTCTTAGCACTTACAACTTAAGTAGTATTGACTTCAATTACTGCTATAGTTTTCAGTGATACAATTTTAACAGAAAAGGCTTTTCTGCCTTTACATCTAGGTAGATGTTTTAATACCTTAAGTTATGGCAAAAGAGTAGTGCACTGAATAGCTGAATATTTCAAATACAGGCATTTGAGGAGAGAGTACTTTGGCAGTCATGTTCTGGACATCTTGCTTTTCACCCTCTTCCCTTCTGATCTTACCTGTTCTTAACTTGTAGGACAGGAGTGGTCTCCTGGTTTAAATGCATCTGGCACAAGATGCATCTGGCTCAAGAAATACTGGGAAATGCACACATCTCTCACTGCTGCTTACTTTAGGCATCATTTGTGCAGCTTTTGTTATTCAGAAATGCAGATCATAGCTGGCTGCTGCTGAGGATTTTGCTAGTTCATTGTTTACCCAAGGCAATTTGTTTTTACTTCTGTCACTGTCAATTACTGCAAAATCCATTATCCTCATGATTAACAAGTGGGCTTTATTTCCATCTAAAGGCTGTGGCAAGGAACTCGGGAGCTTAGCAAATTAGGTTGATTACAGGAGTGACACATGGGTGATGTCCTTGACACCAACATACAGATTGTGATACTGCCAAGCTCTTTATGCCTGATTAATTGAGCAAAGGCCTTTTGAGAAACCATCTATCCTGAAGACACTGCAACTTGCATCTTTAATATATTGTTCCAATCACCTCCCTGGAAAGATGTAGTACTTTATTTTTAAAAAGCAAGTAGTAGAAAACTTGATGGTAGAAATTTTAAGTGAAATTGCTGCAGGCTAATGAGAAACAAACTATGGCTGCAAAACTGCTCTTTCAATTTTTTCAAGCTTATACTTCATTTAATTTTACATAAAATCACATAGTAGTTGGTAGCCCTCTGTCTTCCAGCGGTAGCCAGGGGCTAAAAGCAACTCAGGAAACCAATCATTTAAAAGGAGTGAATTCAGAAAAAGCTTGAGAATCCTAGTTAAGGAATACAAGAAATAAAACTACTGTAATAAAAATGCATAATAACGAGATCAAACTTACAAACAAGATCTAACTTATAAACAAGATCACAAACAGTATCTGTCCTGGGAATTGAAAATGTGAGGTAACACTTGTGGCTGGCCAGCCTGATAGAGGTAAACCTTTCCCAGTCTCATTGAAAATCCTTATTCGTTGCACTTCAGGTGAACTGGAGTGTGGGGTCAGGGAAAAGGGTTGCAATGCTGAACCCTTCCCTCATTTCCTAACCAGTGAGGTAGGTTACACAACCAGTCATTCATAAGGAGGATCCACCTTAAGCCTATCCCTGTTTCCAGATGTGCCAGGTCTTGTTTCAGACCATGCTTCCTACCCCTCAAATGCCTGAAGGGTGCTGATCCCATCCCTTGGATGAAACGAGCTCACTCAGGTATGAGATGTTCACTGTCTGAAGCTGCTTGACTGGGAAAGAGGCTTTCCCCCAGAATTCCTGTTCTTCTGCTAGAGGCTTTAACCTACACTAACTCATGTGCTTATAAACCACAGTAAGACCCTCTGAATGGTATATAGAAGTCCATTTGCATTGTTGCATCCCCACTGGTTTTTCCACACACTTTGTGCTTGCTTGGGATAGTTTGGCCCTCTGTTTACAGAGCACCCAGCAAGAGGGGCCCAGATCCAGGGTCGGCCACTGCTGAAAAGTTCCCAGGTCCTCTGTGCAGTGTTGGCATGAGCAGCACTTTGCTGATAAGGGTGAGTGGATAACCAGTTTTCATGTCAGCCTTGGCTAGGTCAGGTCACTGATAGCAATGGTATCTCTTCTGTTAGAGATACCCATGGAATCGAAACACTGCACATTCTGCAGCACTTCTTATCTTGCATTATTTCCAGGTATTAGCAAACCATGGGTAGGTTTTTGTGGTATTTAAGTGGCAAAGAACAGAAAGTGCAGCCCAGGGTGAGGGATTAAAATGTCTTTGACTGCTCAGTTGCACTCTAGTTATTCACTGTCCCAGGGCTGTGTGTCTTGGGCCACCACTGCCCACTGAGAGCAGAGCAGTGTGAAGCTGCTCTCCCCAGACACAGCCTTTCCAGCAGCTGCATTCCTGGCACATCTCCGGGTTACAGTTTGCCATACAGTGGCCTGTGAGGAGCCCCTGCATGCTTGTGTTAGGGCTCCTCAGTGCAACCCAGCACTTTTATATGTTATTCAGAGACTACTTGAGTATGGCAAAGAGCTTGCCTTTTGTAAGTATGCACAGTGCATAAATAATGCATGTCCCTGTGCAGCAGCAGCTGGTGAAAATGTTTGCAGGAAATCAGGACCTAAAGGATATTGGTGTGAAAGACACAAAGCCAAACATTTAATTGTAGTGTTTTGCCTGCATTTTTGATCATTTTGATATGCATTGAGAGCAGGGTGCTTTAACTTCTGCATTATTTTGGTCTTGTCAAACAAGATCAATGCTTTATGAATTTATTTGGATTATTTTAAGAAAAACCCAACACCATGCATGTTGGAAAAATCCTGAAATCCAGTATAGATCAGATCTTTATATTCTTCTTCAACTCTAGTCCAAATGAAATAGCTTGCTACAAACATAAGCACCAAAATAGTTCCCAAAATTGCTTTCCCACCACTAGTCTGTTTTAAGGCAGTGTATAAAACTATGTTTGGCAAGAGTACCTTGATGGTTTATTGGTCTCTGGTTCAAGAAGAATTGAGTAAATATAAATTTCAAAGGTCAAGGACTCAAATGGAGAATGATTTTTTTTAAATACTGACAATGCTCAGTCCATCAGCTAAACTAAAGCTCCAGCAGTTGTGCTGCTAAGAAACAGAAAGGTGTGAGGGTAAACTAAGGCTTTGTCTGGCCAAACCAACATCTTGAATCATTTAGGAATGTGCTGGAGGCAGGCTTACACTGCTTACCATGTGGGCTACCAAGTTCTTCAAGGTCACCCCTAAAGCATTTGATATAGACTGGTTTTAAGGTGCTAAAGGTCTAAGTGTTTATTACTTGGTCTTCCTTTGTGAAAAGAGGTGCCAAGCCTTGAGGTGACCTTAGCTGGGAACAGGATGCCTGGGCTATGGCAGCTTCTGCATCTTTCAGCAGCAACTGAGAGCACATCAGAAGCCCAGGAGGTGTGTTTTTAATTAGGCACTTAGAAATAAGAGCCTGATTTTCCCTTATTACTAGAATAAGGTCAACTAGCAGCTTGTCTGTGCCATGGAAAATCTATTAACTGGATAAGCAAGGGTTAGGAATGCACTGGATCCCACTACAAACTTTATAATATTCTTATTCAAAACCAGAGTATACTCAACCTAATCTTAAATCATGTTTACTCTGGGGCTTTAATTTAGTGAGAGAGATGTACAGGAATATTTAGTTTGCAAAGGGAACTGATTGATGTTGTAACAGCAATGCCATCATGGGGCAATAGCAAGGGAATAGGAGTGACATATTATCTGAGGAACAAGGTTTTCTGGTTTCTTAACTCGTGTTGAAGGCTTGAGCCTAAATTTACTGAAATATTTTCAGCAAGTTCTGAAATAAAGAAAACTTGATGTTACATTTGCACATTTGCAGCCTGCAGAAGGCTGTGTAGCTGTGCCTGCTCGGCCTGAGGCTGCTGCTGTGTCTTCCAGTCTCCTGGTGGGTATAATGTGCAGTTAACACTGGACTGACAGGTTGACCTGGACTATTTTTCCTCTCACAATACGTGCCACAAGTAGGAAACCACTGTGGGATGTTCAAGTTCCTGCATTACCCATGTAGAAGGCAATGGGGATGGTCAGAGAACAAGCTTTGGTGTTCCTACTCTCTTGCCCACTCTCCCATGTCTTCTCTCTTGACCTCCTTCTTAAAGTAAGTGAAGTTATTGCAGGTAACAGCTCGCGAAGGCTCTGTCAACATATGGAAATTTAAATAAAATCCCTTTCCTCTAGGGAAAATTCAGTGCTAAATGAATGGTACTAAATAATTCCTTCCAGAAATGATTTCTCCCTGGTAAATCACAAAGCTAATGTTGAAGAACAAGTTTTTATCATATTATACAGGGCTATATACTCAGTGTTTTGTCGACAAGATATTATAATTACAATCTATCATCTACCCCATTACTCCTGTTTGTGTTTAAAGACACAGATTGTACCTGGGGCTTACTCATGTCCTTGGGACATTGGCTTTCTTATTTTTTCTGGCAAATTTTACTGTCCTTTCATTGCGATCCTGGTCATGGAGAAGGTTCTTCAGAGCGAGAAGCTGGAGGAATAGGTTCCCTCATTTCTTGTTGTACCTTCCCCAAGGCACATGAAACTCTATCATAGACCAAGGAGGGTTTTACAGAAGCACCTTGGAACACAGTAAAAGCTATTGCAATTCTTGGTCTGGATACCTCCTGTAGGACTTTAGGCATTGCATCTGAAAATCTTAAAAAGTCTATGGGCAGTGACTCTCCCACTGCAGACCAGAAGGAGAAGAGGTTGAAATGACTACACTGACATTGTTGGGGTCTTAACTGGGGTCTATAACATTACATGTGTCTCTTCCACAATGACAAGCACTCTTGTATGTGGATTTAAATTAAGACAATGAATGATCATTCTAATTTTTATTCTATCTTTCAAGTTATCTGGAGGTATTTTAGCTTAAAATCAGACTGCAGCATTTTAGTTTAAAATCAGACTGTAGTACAGCATTTGCTGTCACTGTAAAGGTATTATTTTATAAATTTCCATATGATAAAAGTGGAGAGACAAGTAAATGCATCATGGTATACTAAGCATATTTCAGTTAAAGAAGGGGGGCTGCAGGTCCTTGGTGATAATGAGGGACCCAGTGCAAAGGGAGAAACACCTTTGCTTAGTGGGACCTGACAGCACTTTTAAAGGATGATTTTTGCAGGGATAATCCTGTGCCAATCAAAACAATACAATGTGAGCTGTCACTTTGTAGGATTTTCTGTCTTTTACATAGTAATATGTATTTAGAAACAATCATTTTAGTGAAAGTAGAAGAATATTGCCTGAATCTGTTTATGGAAATAAACTATATAGGTAAAAATACCTTGAGAATTGCTTATAACTACATGTACTCCAAAATAAATAAAAAAAAAAAGCTTTTAAATGTATTTGTTTTGAACTAGATAGCATTAAAGGGACTAAAGTCTTTATTTAGCTCAGTCTATACAATGAGTTGGCACTCCAAAAACTGGCTGAATAGACTACTCAGGGACATATAACACAATAGAATAATGTGTGAAATACCTCTTAAGCAGAAACAGGAGCAAAGATACAAAATTATGTGTGAAGATGAAACTTCAAATGACAGCAGCCTTCTACAAGAAACAGATTATGCTGAATTTCAGTTCTTCTAATGGAGGCCTGATGGATGGTAATAAACACTGTCAAGATCTATTTGTGCAGCAAAATTACATGAAGTGAAGCTATTCAGAAATTTTTTGAAAGTATTTTGTTTATTTCTCAGAATATGTCAATTTTTTCATAAACAAAATGTTTCATGGAAGTGCTTGGAACTGGATTCAAGTTTCAAGGCAATATGGGTTTGTTGGAAGCCCATCCGGTGTTCCACCAGCACAGGTGCCAGTGCCAGTGCCAGGCTCCTTCTCTGAGCCAGGACCTGTCAAATGCAAGGAATTGGCCTGGGCTGCACAGGCTACCCTCAGGAATGTATTTTAGTTGGAAAGACACTTGCTTGGGAAGTTCTTTTCTTTCTTTGAGAAATGTAATTTTTGTTCTAGAAATGCTAAAAGGTCACAGAAGTGAGGGGGGTTTTATTTTAATTTTTCTTATTTTTTTGTATCTCAATTTCATTTTTTAGACAGTTCTAATATAGAGCTCCCTGGAAAAAACAGATTTGGAGATTAGTCTGACTTGTTAGTCCTGACCCACGCAGCAGATGACCAGAGAGACAGTCTCTGGATGTAGATATTCTCACATTGGATGAGTTTGCACTGCCTGTACTGTGGAGCAGTATTTGCTGTTGCTGGAAAACAGGCCCTTACACAAACAT
>JAWWLZ010000177.1:7107034-7180338 GCA_035041345.1 Poliocrania exsul
AAACTGCTGATCCATGGAGTTCACAATGCCAAGGGGCAGCATTTGATCACAGGTTTCTCCTTTTTGTTGGTTATTGGCTGACATTGAATAAATACTCCACATGTGCCCTTTGCAGCTCAATGGTGGATTAATGTGTACAGCAATGAAAATTTAACTAGGAAACAGTTTGATCACTCATCCTACAAGAGAGATCCTACTGCTAGAGCTAAATGCAGCCTGAATCACCAGGGGTTTAGATTTGAAAACCATTACTCCTTTACAGGAATCTCACTTAGTTTTACCTCCTCTTCATGCCAATCTAACCAGGCTTTTCTGCTCTAAGCCTGGCAAACAGAAATGGAGAAGGTAGAAGTCAGATGTCTAGTTACTTCCAACAGAAAAAAGAAAAGACAGAAGTAGTGAAATTCTTGAAAGAAACTTCATCTTGAAACATTTTTCTGTATTGTATAAGTCTCAAAGGATTTAGATAACAAGAGAAACATAGTTCTTAGTGAAGCAAGACTTCAAACTTTAATGTCTCTTTCATACTGTTGAGTGAGGAATCCAAATGACACTTGAGTGTTTGTTGCTCAGTGCACATGCTTAGGGCACTATCCAAAAGAAAAAACACGGAAAATTTTGGATTAACTGATAAAATACAATATTAACAAATCTTTGGAAGCTGCTACACAGCATTTCTATCCTCTCCTTGGAGAGGTCCAGCTACTTTTCTGGTTTAAAATGCATTGAAGACATGGATTTATAGTTCCTCCCTATCCCAAACCAGCTTAGATTTATAAGCCATTTGACACAAAATCAAAGATTTTTGGGATTATTGAAAATAACTTTGTTGCATACTTTGTAGTTTAGACTTTGATACCTTTTGGTAAGACTTCTGTTTTTTTCTTTTCCTTCTTGGACTTAGTCACAGAAATAGAAAGCACTGAGAATGTGAAATAGCCTGGAAATGTTTTCTCTTCCATCAAGAAACACAACATGTCCTTTCAAAGCTTAATTGAGCAGCACAAAGCTAATTAGCTGTCCGAAGACATGCCATTTAATTCACCATCCAGCATTAATTTGTTCTACAGACTGAGCTTATCTCATATATAAATGCCTTTGCCCTGTGGCTTTCCAAACAGCTGCAATATACTAAAAAAGACTGATAACTCTGTCATTTAAATGTTCCTTCCTTCACTTGTGTGTAAAATACTGAACTGCATGTGAATTGTAACTGGAAAGTTTTCACAGTCACAATGAAAGAATAATCTGTATTTTTATGCCCTTCTAGCTGGGAATAATGTTATCACTCTGGGGTGCAAAAGCCATCATTTGAGGTTTGCACTGGAGTATCATTTACAACCTGTTAACCTAATGTGTAATTTTGATGGTATATTGAATAAATAGTTTCAAAGCTTTTTGTGGGTAGTAAATAATTGCCTTATCACTTTCTCTTTATTGTAAAAGTACTAAGTATATTTGTTAAGCTATTACAGCACAGAAAAATTGCTGCAGTTAATATGAAAGAAATTTTATGTTGTTAATCTTTGAAGCGTATAGCATCATTTTCAGAGACTATTTAACAAATGTTCCTTCTCCATCTTCAGTAAGAGAGTAATGATTTTCTTAGGATATGGAATGAGTGAGTTCATGAAGTATGACTGCTCAAGCCCAAAAGCTAAAGTCTATAATTTTACACTGAGTGTCTTGCTGAATTCACTTTTTAAGCAAATGTTTCCAAATAATTTCCCTGCCTCTTCATACCAGTTGATGCCTTTGTACATTGTATTATTTGTGTAGAGTCCCCATAGGAAAGAAATTTGAATCTTTTTTGCAGTGGCCAAATGATACACTTGATCCTTGAAATATGTTTGCAGTAAGGGTTTTTTCCCCAAAATTTTTCTTTGTCCATCTATGCCAAAGAATTTGGAGGTGCTCATATGGGACCCTGGGCTTTCCCCAGCCTCTGATGCATTCCCAGGAATAAGCCTGCAGCACAACTGCCCTTTTAGGATGAGCCCTAAATGGCAAAGGGACAGAGCTGCTGCTTACCTGAGCTGCCAGAGACTGGGAGTAGGGAAGGAGAAGGTGAAAAAGGGAAGGAATGAGAGAAAAAATTATTACAGAATGGGCTGGAAGAGATAACTGTGTTAGTAAGAATACTTTTGCCAGTGAGGTGAGATGTAACTTCCACAAATTTAACACTAATCCATATCAAGTGACTAGGGATAGGGAATAAAGATTCTTCTCTCATATTAACATTTTTCCATGCAACCCTTTCGCACAGATGGCTCCTTCTAGTGCTCCATTCTGGCTGATGTCTGAAAAGGGGTGGATATTGGTCAGCTGCCCCATCAGCGTGTTATTCTGCCATTGAGTGTCCTGTGTACCCCGACTGGCATCCTCTCTGGTACATGTGTCTTTATCCTCTGCTCTGTGGAGTCCCAAATCTGCCTCTTCCTTAGTCTTGAGTTGGTCAGGTCTGTGAGGAAATAAAAAGTAAGGGAATCACATTATTATGTGCTCATATAAGTTTGTTTTCCAGTGTAGACTAATGGAGTGCCAGTGATTTATAAAGCTTATATATCAAGAATAGAGATAATGGAAAGACATTTTCCATTTTAGAACAGTAAGCCAAAAAAAAAAAAAAAAAAAAAGACAATCCTATGAATTTTATTGCTGGGTCATAATGTAACTTTCTTGTAGTTATATATCCCTATTTAGAGAAACTAGTATTGAATTTCAGGTTTTATAGGGAGCTGTGGGCACTGTCCTCCCAACCTCAGCTTGCAGCTGCACTCCTGGATGAGGTTTCTGAGTCAAGCAGCATTCACCTGGTGACTGCTCCTCAGCACTGTCTGCTCCTGTGCTCTGCTCCCTCCATTGCCTTACCAGCCTAAGGTGAAGGAGCTTCCTGTGGGGTTGTGCTCCCCTCTCTGCCCCTTTTCAAGTGGAGAAGTGTCTCCTGCTCTCCTGAAGGACAGAGGTGATGATCCATTTACCAACTGGACAATGTGCAATTGTAAGAGTATTTTCACCCAGGTGAAAGACAAAATCACAGAATACGTTGAGTTGGAAGGGACCTGCAAGGACTATCGAGTCCAACCCTTTGCCCTGCACTGGACCATCCCCAAGAGTCACAACCTGTGCCTGAGAGTATTCTTCAAATGCTTATTGACCTCTGGCAGGCTTGGAGCTGTGACCACTGCCTTGGGCAGCCTGTTCAGTGCCCAACTACACTTTGGGTGATGAACCTTTTTCTAATATCCAACTTGAACCTCCCCTGCCACAACTTCAGGCCATTAACTTGGGTTCTGCCACTGGTCCCCATAGAGAAGAGATCAGTGCCTGCCCTTCTTCTTCCTCTTGCAAGGAAGTTGTAGACTGTGATGAGGTCTCCCCTTACCTCTGAGAGATGGAAAGATAATTGGTCAATCCACAGACAGTTATCCTGATTTATTGAGCTTCAGGGACAGCATCAGCTCTGGGTGTGATGCAGAGGGTGAGAAACTGGGAAAGGGCTTTGTAGCTGGCAGTGTAAGAAGTGTTCTCTGCACTTGTACACACTGTGCACTTTGCCTTGTGAACAAAGAAGACGTGTGATGAAAGTATGTGAAACATTTATAGAATCCTGATAGACACATTGCAAACAAATATGGCATTTGTCACTTTGAAGATGTTAAAATTTGAAAGTGATTAAATAATGCACAAAAGTCTTCTAGTTGAGAGAAACTGAGGGATGGTCTATGCCAAGGCAGAGCATTCATAGAATCATAGAATTCTGGAATCATAGAATATTATGAGTTGGAAGGGACCCATCAGGATCACCGAGTCCAAATCCTGGCCCTGTGCAGGACACCCCAAGGATCCTGGCATGTTCCCGAGAGTGTTGTCCAAACACTTCTTGAACTCAGCCAGTCTTGAGAATTGAAAGCTAACCACTTTTGAAGGGGTAACCTGGCTGGAATGAGAGGTGAAACAGTGATTTTGGTTAAGACTTTTCATTTTGGTTGTTCTGGCTACTCCTAGAGACTGTGTGCATGTTTTTCTGAGCAAGGACTTCATCAATCCATCTGAATACACACTGTGTCTTGCACAGAGGTTCATATCCAATAGTTCTTGTGCATTGTTTTTGAAAATCTACCTTTTCAGACTTTTTTGTTGAAATCTTTCAGCTACTCAAGACAATAACTTTTCATCTGGAACTTGATTTAAAAATACTGTGCATATCTGGCTGTGGTTGCAAGGTCCACAGACTTAGTGAAATAGCAATCTCCATATTTGCTCTTTAAAGCTGATGTTTAGCTCTAGAGAATCATGGGAAAAAGAACTTTGGCCCAATGGTTTGAGCCTGATGGTCTGAGCTAAGGAGGACAGGACTGAAAGAGGAACTCCTCTTTGGAGATCATCATTTCTGGATGAACAGCTGATAGTTACTTGGCAGGTAAAGTATTTAGAACATTCTGCCTTGATTTTTGTTGTTGTTTTTAATTTAGTTTGTGTTTCTGACAAATTTTTTGTCTTTGAAATACCTGGAGAACAAATTAGGATTATTACTATTTTATGACTATTTATATTTCAGAAATATTTAGATTATCTATTTTATTACAACTGAATTAGTTCTTTTTTGTTACCAAACCGTGTTATCTACATAAATAACTCCAGTGCACATCCTCACTTGCAGCAATCATTCATTTTGGCACCAACTTTAATGTCATTGTTTATCCTTATCTATTATGCTCCATGTGAGATTAAGGAAAGGTTTATTTTTTTATTAAATGGAAACAGTTATTGCTGATGGATGATAATTTATAACTCTGCTACCAGTAGGAAAGAAATAAGCCTTTTGTTTTTATTACGCTCTTGCTGTAAAAGAAATGGCTGATTGCTGGTATAAAAGAAATAAAACAACTCATACATCCAGGAAAGCTTATTGCATTATCAGGCAATACACCTGCCTAACTGATGAATAGGACTCAGTCTTGCAGTTAATAAAAAACTGAAGTTATTTCAGGCTGAAATACCATAGAATAAAACAAGGCAAATATTGTTCACGACGACTTCACCATCATAAAGGAATTGGAGGTCTTAGCTGTGAATTGAAGAAAATCAGTGTTCTGCTCTAAGGCCAGGCTTCTGGCTTTTCCAATTCATCTTTTGTACTCTTTTCTAAATGTCAAAATGGCCACTTTACCTTTAAAATATGTTCAATTTGAAGCCGAAAATTACTCTGTACTAATGTAAGTATTAGAAATATATAAAACCCTATGAATTTTCATTTAGCTTTTTCTCAAACTAATATAAAAAAATAAAATTGTCTGGATAACAGACTCCAGTCATCCTAAAAATAGCTAATTAACAATTTGAAAATGAACAATAATGAAAATTTTTGCTCAGCAGTATTTTGCAGTGCACCAGTAGACAACTATCTTGTTAAAATAAATATCTCAGCAGAAACAAATTGAGCCATTTCCCTTTCAGGCTTCTCTTTTTGTCCACTGGGAAACAGGCTACATGAATTCCAAGGATGAGAGGAAAGGACAGTGGGACAGAATGAAAAGAGTTTATGATTAAGGCAAAACCCCAAACCAACCACCTCCCCCTCCCTCAAGCTCCAAAACATCTTTTCTCTAAGCAAGAAATACTCCTTATGATGCCTATTGACTTCACTGACAGTTTAGAAAGACATCTTCACTTTGGCCAGGACCTGAGCTTTGCCCATGATCACAGCTCCAGGACAAGCTTTGCATGTCCTCCTTGTCTTCCTCCTTGATGACTTCTTTGCCTTGCTCTTCAGTACTGAAAATAGGACAGGGCTCATGAGATGTGTTTGAACTGACCTGAGTGTCTCATTGAAATTCTGAGGGAAGCCCAGGCATGTGGCAGTGCTTATCATACTATTAATGGGAAACACAAAGCCCTTTGTTATGGTAGTCTAAATGTATTTCATAAATGACAATTCTCAGCCCGTGGTTTCCATAATTGTTTGATTGAAATCTGGGGAAGAGGCTGATATTACAATTTTTATATAGGAGAAATTTATAAAGGTTTTTTGTCCCTGTGTCTCTAGGGCAAAGTTTCTTGGATGATGTTTGAAAGGAGAGTTGGACTTGGCAGCTTAGAAGCTGAATGAAAGTGTCTTTTACATTTTTGCCTCAGTTATATACGCCTTCAAAATAATTTTTAAGTAATCTTTTGGGCTTTCAATGCCAATTATTCTTGTCACCTGCATACAGGAAGCCTTAAAAGTACAAATTAACAGTTCCTTCTTTACTTCCACCTTGTTTCATTAGATGCTGTGCTTTTTATGGTTCCCATTTGACACAACATTCTGATTCCTGCCCCCTTTGAGTAGGTGAAACCACATCTACTTTGTAAATAGATGCTTTTCACAGTTTAAGTACTTCAGGTCTTTAAGGTCAGTGCAAGTCTGCTCAGTGGAAGAACTGCTAGGTGGCTTCTGAACCTTTTAAAAGCAGACTAAAGAAATTATGGGGAAGTAGCTGTCAGATTCAAAGGTATTTGGCTCTACATGCGAAGTTGCAGCCTTCCTAAATGCTAAAACAGATTGTTATCAGAAAAAATAAACTAGGTCTCAACTCCTGTTTTCTTTATATTGTTCTGAAATGTTAACACATAAATAATTGTGGAAAGCAACCAGATTGACTATTCAATGAAACAGAAGAAAAATTATCCTCCTGAGAGGGCAAGAGCATAAAAATTACGAATCTTTCAATAATTTATTTCCAAGAGCTGGTTCCGTTACTCTCCCTGACACATTCTGGCTTCTCTTTCAGTCTCCCTTAACAAAGAAAACATCCAAGGATGTGTGCAGGGTGTTCTTGGAAAATTGAGGGAACATGGTGCCCTCACCAATCAAAATCTGAATTACCTGCAATAGGACCGTGGTGGACTGACCTTGGCTGGCTGCCAGACCCCCATCCACCTGTTCTCTCACTTCCCCTCCTCAGCTGGATGGGAGGCAAAAGAGGATGAAAATGCTCATAGGCTGAAATAAAAAGGGGGGAGATCACTCCCCAATTACTGACATGAGCAAACAGACTCCACTTGTGCAAAGTGAATTTAATTTGGAGCTGGGATGCAGCTCCTCTCAGGAGCACCTGCTTCAGCATGGACTCTCCAGAGCCACAGTTGCTTCAGGAAATATTTACTGGCTCTGGCCTAGTGTCTTCCATGGGCTGAGGTGTAGTGTGGTCTTCTATGAGCTGCAGTGTGGTCTTCTCCACAGCTGCAGGGAAATACCAGCTCCAGAGCCTGGAGATCCTCCTGCCTCTCCTTCTTCACTCCTTACTGGTACACAGAATGTCCATCACAGGGAGCTCCTCTGTGAGAAGAGGTTATCTATAGCTAAGGCAGACACAAATATAACCCTGTACATGCAAAGAAGCTCTCTGTTCACAGGAATTTGCTGTAAAAAGACTACTGCAGTGTTTCAGAGCTTGTAGGGATTTGTAGAGAGCCTTCACGGGTCATTCTGCCAGAACTTCAGAACTGGAAGTGTTCACAACCAAAAGGCAAGGAAATGCTAATGCTTTAGACTCAAAAACATGTTTATTGAAGGTAGCACTGACTCTCTCACAAGGCTTTGGAGAAAACTGCCAATTGAAAAAGTTGTTTGTTTGCATCCCTGTCTTCTGGATGGCTTCTAAATTGTCCTTGTGTTGAACTGCCATCACTGTCAATGAGGCACATCAAAGGTGAGCACAAAGAGAAGCGAAGTTTGTATTATATTTTGATGCTGTAGAGTTCAGACACAATGTTGTATATCATTTCAACAAGCAGTTCCTCTCAATTTACATTAAATAGGATTCATTGGAGAGTATTCTGTCTTGTGTCATTCTTGTAATGGACACTGAGTTTTCCAAAAGGAGTCTGACCTACTTCTCTTGGCACTTCTGATGGTATTTTAAGACAGTCAGAAGAGTATAAATGAATATATCCCCTCTGATCATAAAAATCAAAGCAAGCATCACACATTAACAGCCCCAAAGTTTCAATAATCTAAGAAGAGTATACATCAGCCAGCTTTTCATATTCAAAGTCTTGAGCCAACACATAAGGGCTTGAGTTAGGTCTCATGTTTTTCATGGAGAGCTGACATTTAGATTTTACAGAATAAGACTCTGCAAATTAGAGAAGTCCAGCTTTTCCTGGTCCAATACCACAATGAACAGCATCAACAAAATATTTGTCAAACCTTCAGCTGCTTTTATGTAAAGCCTTCCTTTTAGCTCATTATATTACTGCATGGTGACATATTTATTCTTGAAAGACTGTGATGAAGTTTCCTCTGTAGAGGAACATTTTCAGCATATTGTGATGGTTCCAAAGAAAATAGAACAGCTTCTGCTAAGGCTCTGCCTATCAAACAGAAAGAGGAGAGCACACTTTCCCATAACACCTTTCTCCTGAAAAGATCAAAGATGAGTTTTTTTAACCACTAAACTCTTGAGAAATTTTCTCATCCCATTCTTCAGAATTGCAAATTTTCTTTGATTAGAAAGAGATTTTCTGGAAGATAACTCTTTTGTACAATGATTAAAATGTAATAACCTCATGACATTTCTTTAAATAATAGCAGCAGCTTTAATACTTACCAGTTTGACCTTTCCTTATTGCTTTACAGAACATATAAAAGAAAATGCTAGAAATGATTGCATGTGTAAAAAGCTACTTAGATAAGAGCACGTACAAGTTTTAGAATTGGCAGCTTATTGAAAATTTTTGAATTAAAACTAAGTTATTTCATAAACTTGGGAAGACTCCTAAATGTCAACTTGTACCTAAGAGCAATACTACAGTAATAAATCATTCATATGCACACAATAAATCTCAAGAAATACTAATTTGTTTTTGGGCTAGGAAGCAGCTAACTTATAGGGAGTTTGAGAACCAAGAGAAAAAAAAATGTTTTTATAAATGAGGAAGCACATAATGACAGTGTCATTTAGAATCTAAAAGAAAAGAACCTGACTGTACAACTTATCAGTGAGTAGTCCCCAAACTATTTATTAATTTTATGTTTTGTCATTTTGGAAGGCAGTTTCTAGCACAGTAAAGGGCTACAGCTTTTTTCAGATGTGATACCATTTGGTCCTAGTGCTTAATCATGAGGTCATTTTACTGTATATGAGTGAATGTTTCGAGAATCAGAAATTCAAGTAATTAAATCAGAAATCAATTTCAACTGCTCAATTGGCTGAATGTTCTTTACCAAGTACAGAAGATGCCATGTGGCAGCTTCTTGTGAGACCTATTTATTTACACAATTCTCCTGTGGATTTGCATTTACCCATTTTTGTGGTCTTGTATCTGGGACAAGCTCTTTCTGAACTGCAAAGATCATGCATCTCCAGATAAAATTGTGTAAATGGTTACAGATTTCTTATTACTTATTATAGCTCTTCACATAAAGCTTTAGATTTCCTCAAAATTTTGCAGCTGCTAAATGAGAAAACTCCTTTCAAGGAATCCGTAATGTGCTTTACTTGCATGATGAATTAAGGCTTACCAGACCTCTGGACTTTGCTACTTTGTCTTTGCTCACTAAGATTTCCCTGTGAGCCAAAATGCTGCCTGCAAAAGATCTGGTTCTTTTCAGCTTGTTGCATTTTTGTGATGGGGTAGTTTATTAATGTGCTTCTCATCACATGGCACTCCCACTGACGCCTCTAAGGGCTTAAATATTTGGTGAAACAGAATGAGGAGTGGATTTGTATTTACATGTATTAACACCTGCTCATATTCAGGACTTGCTGAACTAGAGTAAGCGTTTCCTGGAGGCACTAAACCCACCAGCTGTGGAGGGGCTACATTGTGGTGTGGTAGCTCCTGCAAGGCAGTAATGCACAGCTCAGCAGCAAACCCAGCTCTTGGCTTAGCACCTCTACCAGAAGGCAAAAAGTTCTCTATATGTGCTACAACTGTGTTTGCTTTAACCATTTTTGACTGGTTAGTTGGTTTCTTCCTGCCTTTTACATGATAGTGCATGATAGTTATTAGCTGCTTAAACTTTGATTGTACATTTACAAAATGCATTAGAAATTAGGATTGTGCAAAGGGTCTTTGTTTAATGTTTGTAAAGTGGGCCTGGCCTGGAAGTCAGATTTTATTGACTTTCCATGGGATCCCAGGTATGTAATCACTGTAAGCCCGCTGCAAGCATGAGGTAAAACATATCAATGTAAAATCATGCCTGTGGACACCCAGGCTGTGAAGAGCAAAACTCAAACTGCAACTTGCACAGCAAGTGCAAAGACAGTGTTAGAACAAAGAGTGCAAGATAACCATGGCAGCCCAGGCAAGGTCAGAAACCCAGCCAGGGTTTACTGCAAGTTCTCCTGGTTGGCACCTGTGCATGAGAGTCATCCCTTACACAGTTATGTAGGGCTGAGATGCCAATCTGAATTGCAATCATATCTTTGACTGAAGTGGGGACAAGTTCTGAGCACTGAAGTCACTTTTGAAAATGAAATTTAGCTGAGTTTGAAAATTGGATTTCCCTAGTCTATTGACAGACTTCTAAAGGACCAGCCAAGTGGGATGGAAAACAGGTTTATAAATGAAATGTGTTGTTTACCGGCAGAACATTAGGGATGCCTCTGGTGAGGTGTTTTGAATAAGTTTTCCACTGAAATCATTAGTAAGCTGAATTCAGAATAAAGCAAAGGCTTCATTAGTTGCTATGATACAGAAGAAAGTAAAAATTCTCACACTGTTGTAACCATTGGTGGTGTAAAATAAAATGCTCTGTGCCTTATGGATGCTGCATGTTTAACCCATATTTGCAAAAGTTCCCAGAATATATAAACAACTGTTCTGTTCTTCCACATCAGGTGCTTGAAAATCTTATTACAGCCTGTTCTTGGGGCTTAGCAGCTTTTCTATAGTACAGTGACTGGTGTTTGATATGTGAATAAAGCAGACAAGACACACCACAGAATATAAAAGGATCAAAAAGGGAATGCTCCTCATTACCCCTGGTTTGTGCTTTCAGAGATGTAACAAACACCTGACTAGCACTGGAAATATATGCAAAATTTTGTGCATCAATATGTTTCTGTGACTATCACCAGTGGTGTTTACACTAAAGCAATTCTTTTGTACAAACATATATATCCATGAAAGTGTTTGTATCTTAATCTGAAATGAGAAATTGTCATATGGTTGGAGAAAGGTTTGGTATCCTAAAAAAATGATATGTCTGCATGAGGAAAATTAACTTCTTATTTGCATGGCAGAGCACCCAGGGCCTCACTGGTAATCAGAAGCCCCGTTTTGCTAAGCTGTTTATGTGCAAAACTGACACTTCCTTCTACCTGAATGTGTTTTCCTCTAAAAGATGTTTCCTACCTCAGTCAGAATTTCTGGACAAGGTGCAAGAGCCATTGGGTGAAATTCTGCTTTAGGTGTTGGACCCACCTTACCTTGAATCAGGTAAAGATGACCTGAAAGAAGAAAACAATACAAGTATTTATTAGTGGAGATATCTTAGAAAAATATTGTGTTCCTCCTTCAGTGGAAAAAAGATCATTTGTTGCATTTATATTTTAAGCTGTCATTGCTATCTTCCTTATTGCATTAGTCTAAGATTGAGACATTCTTGTATAAAAGAAAATGCCAACACAAGCCCCCTAGTAGTCTGTGGAAGCCCTGAGTGGAATTTCCTGTATTTTATCCATGTTTAGGAAACCAAAGCTGAGGGGAGTTTCAAAGAACTGCATAGGGAAAAAAAAACAGAATATTTTTAGGACTATGTTACACTACTAATTATTTTTCCACTGAATTTCAGAGTGTTAACCTTTGTTGGACTGTTTCTAAGAAGACTGGAAACAAGTATTTAGTTAATCTGAAAGGTAGAGCTAAAAGTAAAGTCTCTTTATCATAGAGTGGTGAGACTTTCACCTTTCTTACCCTTTATAACTGCACAGCATGACTACTGGGACATCAGGTATTGTAACCTGGATCAACACATTAAATCCAAACAACAAAATCAGCCTGTACTGGAAAGGAAGTGAATCAATTCATTTGGAACTTGAAAAACATCATATCTAAGGCGAGTTTATCTTGAACATTGGAAATCCTTGAAGACATAGAGGGTGGTAAGAAACGAATAGGTGAGGCCTAGATCCCCCTGCTTTATAAGTTAGAAACCCAACTTTATGCTTTAGAAAATGTAATAGCAGAGATAAACGGTGACACAGGAAAAAATTCTCTACTTCTCTCCCTACCCCATAATTTTAGACAATGAATCTATCAGAAAAGTGGTCAAAACATCATCAGTCTCCAAGTGAGTTAATATTTTCCCAAATTATTCACCCACAGGTTTTGATGTGTACTGGAGATGGAAAGCTTTCTAATTGTCTTATGAACCCATGTGCTCTGCCTGGATGTTCATTACTGCTGCCAGGGTACTGATGCCAGTTTGCTGGGTTGTGTTTGTCTCTCTTTTAATTTGTTGCCTTGAAAAGTACTGATCAGGAGTGTACAGAGTGCTTAGATGGATCACTCCCCTCTGAAACAGGTGGAACTGTCAGCTTGGATGTCCCACACCACTTCCATGAAGGTGAAGATTTCCAGTCTGTTGATCAGTGAGTGACTCGGTCTTCATTCTGCCAGGATTTTATGCAGTCAGAAAGTAAGTTCTGAAAACTGGGGGCATTTAATACCAGAGGCTGTGTCACCTCACCCTTTGCGGGTTGGTTCCCACAGCATTTGGAATAGGTTGACTTGTGCAGGGTAGGACAGCCTTTCTGGAAAATCTGTGGCTGGAAGCAGCAAATCCTACTGTCCCCTACTGGGTCCTGCCAAGGGGTCTGGGAATGAAAAATAGTGGAGTAGTGGTACAAATCATCTCTATAGAGGGAGGGAAAATGTCCACTTAATTGTGTGGGTGCAGATGATGATCTGCACAATATTTCACTGAGATGTCTCTTTGTATCTTGAAATGTGGATTCATCTTTCTCTTATGAATTCTCTCAGAAATTACTCTTCAAAAAAGTGTCAAGGCATGTAATAGATTTGTGTGACTCTGACAAATTACAGGAAGGAACAAAAACATTTCTTTCTCCTTACTAAAAAATAGGGCAATTTAAGACACTTTTCAACATGAGTAGTTCTAATTTAATGGCATCTCAGTAGTCAGATCTTCTCAGTGAATTCAATGACAAAACATAGATCCATTTGCAGTGGCCTTTATGTCATTAAAAGAAATTGAACATATTTAGTCTTCCTGATGAATGCTCCTAAAATCATTTTCACTGTTCCTAGGACTGCAACAATTTTCAAAGCAGTTGCCTAGGATTTCGTTTCAGAGAACACTGAAATTCTTCACAGTTACTTCGATGTGCCAGAAGATTTTAGGAGTTTCCAGGGTTCTTTACAAATCTGTGCTTGCTGAGAGATGTCCATAGAAGTGAAGACATTATGATCTGGGTGCAAAGAGATGATCAAACACTTTGGATGGTACCATCCAAAATTACCCTGAACTCAATGAACAGAGGACATCAAGAGAGCAGCTTGTGTGGCTGCTGGACTGGAGCAATCACACCAAATTTTGTGACTGCTCTTTGCAGAGGTGTCAGGACAGTGTCCATGACTTCTCCAGATTTCTGAGCACCTTTGGCCTGGAGGTAGCTCTGATGGTGAGAGATGCCAAGGCTGTTGCTGCTGCTTCTGAGGCCATCTTGCTTATGCACCTGAGGATTTTGTAGGAGCTGTTGGCAGTGCTGTTTTCATTCACTAGAGGCTGATAAGGGACTTTCTAAAATTGACTTTCCCCTCCTTGCCACCCTGTTGACCTCAGCTCCTGCAAATGGAGGGGATTGCTATCCAGCCATTGGCCAGGATATTGCTGGTATGATGCAAAAAATACTGAGGAGACACAAATTTTTCCTTGTGATGAAGAAATTTCTTCTGTTTTTTTACAACCAGTACTTTAAGGACAGTGTTGACCAGGAGAGAAGTATTTCTGGTGGAAATATTGATATCCAGGTGGGCTGATGAATCCCCTCCAGTACAGACTTGAGCACATGGGACCTTCTTCTGGCCCAGGGTATGATTGATCAGAGACTTTGACCCAGCTCCAGTGAGTCCATTTGCTTTTCTTCTGAGAAGAAAGTGTGTGCCAAAGCTTTGCTGTTCTTTGCTATTCTTTTGCTATTCAATTTAGTTAATTTCAAAATTAACACACTTTCTGAAAAGGAAATTGCTTGTTTCAGAACAGCACCTTATGGAAAATCTGGAGGGCAAAATCATACTAATTTTGAGAATATACACACCCACAGGTTAAGGTGCTTCCTCCCAGCTGAAGACTTCATCTTAGAAACACCTCCTTCCTACCTGCCAGAGGGAAAAAAGCTCACACAATGAGAAAAATTTCTCTCTCAGCCCCAGACAAAGAACTGTACATATTTGTTACAAAGTCAATATGGCCCTTATCACTCCAGTTTTAAGAACTTTTTATGAAGACTGCAACTATAACATCCTACACTTAAAGAAAAAAATATCAGATAGCAGCCTTCAGTCCTTTATTCTGAGAAAAATGACATATCTTTGATATTGTTTTCTGGTTTGGGATGGGTGAGAATAAAGGTTCAGTGTGCTCTGCTCTCTCTGTGTTTTTGTAAACCTAAGCATGTCAGTGTCAAAGAATCCTGAAGACTTTTTTTTCCTCTTTATTTTCATTATATTCTTTAAAAAAAAACACAAAAAAAGTACTAAAATTAAAAGATCACTAAGGCAAGCTTTGACACGTATATATTCTTACTAAAACTTCTGTCTTGAACACTGATTTGTTTGTACAGATTTGGTTTGCATATAATCCTGTACTTGTCACTGAAATATTTTCCTTATCAGAAACATGACAGAGAAAATGAGTCTTCTTTAAAAGAAAACACAAAACCTAAATTGGTAAATGTTTGCATCCTGGATTCTGAGAGCTTTCTTCTTAAGCTTTATTATTTTTTTATCACTAAGCTGAAGTGAGTGGTATTTCATATTATTAGCTTATGAAATCTCTTTGGTAAGCCTGGCTTGTTATTGGTCCTGCCACTTATCCAGCATGATTTACAAAGGTTGTCAATGCCTTTAGCTCCCTGTGACTTAAATGGGACTTGCAGATCCTCAGCACTTTTAAATACCAAGCCAATAATTTTTTCAGCGATTAATTTTCCTTTCCATTTTTCTAGTCTTTTGTGAAATAGTATTTTGGCTGAAGTTCTTCATTGTTGGCTTGGATCTCCATTCCTTCCCATGGGAAAGAACCTACTTTGTAGCCAACTTCAGTTATCTCATAAAAATGGTATATTTTAGTGCTAAGAATAAATTAATTCAATCATCATAGAAGATAAGAAATCTATCAACGAGCACTCAGTTTGTTATTCTATGACTGTTGCTCTTTTTAATATTTGTCTTTTTTAATCCCAGTTGGTTTAGTTATTTTTCCTTTTGGACACTTTTTGCTACTGCCTAAAAGTGGGATTGGAAGATGTTTGGAAACCATACAATGTCATACTTAATACTGCATTTAGAATGCGACCCCAGTTTATTTAATATCATGGCTGTAGATTTTGATACACCTAAAAGGGCAGATGAGTCTCTAATAGATTTCTGACCTGTAGTTATCTTCATCCCTACATCCCAAAAGAGTTACAAAGTGATGACCCTTGTAACTGTCCACAGAAAATGACTGAAGTCACTGGAGTGCTGTTCACCTTTCACCAGGCCAGGAGCTGCTTTGAAGTGCAGAGTTGTGCAGCCAGTGAACAGCTCTCTTAGGTTTTGTTTCTTGATAGAAACCATTGTCACCTCACCCACAGACACTTTGCTCTTCTTTGGATTTTATCTTAGTTTTTTTATTTGGTATGCAGATTCTTAAATTCTGCCTTCTTACCCCAAATTATCCAGCCTCATGAGTGTATTATTGAGTTTTTGTGAAGTGGTTGGAGGTGCAGCTTCAATGAAAGATGTATTAGAGAGCTTCGTGGATTGTTCAAGTAATGATCTCCCTGAAGTGATATTCGATTCACTCTGTGTCTGCTTTGCTAATGATGGTCCGAGATGTTGGTAATTAGATCTGTGCCTGTTTAGTTTTTCAAAGCAAGTGGAAACCAAGAGAAGCTGACCTGAGAAAAAGAGTCCCCAGGGTTCAGGTTTATATAGATAAAGGTCTCTGTCTTGCTGGTCTGGAATGCAGACAGAGGAGTAACAGGAAATCTTCAGAAAAACATTTAGTGGCATGTAAAAAAGCCTCAAACAGAGGTCAGCAACTTCAAGCTATTAATAAACACCCAATTTTCATTGCATATGCATTCATGTCAATAGCATAATTTTTATCCATGTATGTAGCAGAAGGAGAATGTATCAAGTGTGTGCTGAAAGGCCACAGTTCAGAGACAATGGTGAAATGAAAAGTTGGAGATGAGAGAGGCAGTGAGGAAAAGTGAGAAGTCAGGAAAGAAATATAGAACTCAGATATGGTTGTAAAGACATAGAACTGGGAATAGGATGGTTGAGGTGCAGGAAAGGTAGACGAGGAAAATAACACTAGAGAAAATGAAAGAAAGAAAAATTGCAAAGAAAATGGAAAGAAAATAATGGGAAAGAAGAAAGATAGGAGAAAATAGGGCATAGCTGTGTGGCTGCCAAAAAGCTGTGCACTGGCACACTACAAAGATTAGAAAAATAAAAATAATCTCTTTTTCCTTCTGCAGGGAACAGATTTGTGAGATTGAGGCTGGAAAACACAGTTCCAAGCAGTGATTTTGGGCACAGTGAAAATGATTGTCCCTAAAAATTTTGATGGTAGCAAGTATGGCACTAGGAAAGAGGCTGGTGGGAGAGTGTGGTCCTTGCAATGCAGCGTTTGTGTTTAATTTATGAACAGATCAAACACCAAGGTCTGATTTATGTGTTGCACATGGGATTGAATAATCAAACCTGACAATGCTTTTATTTATCTGCTCAGGCTTTAGTTTTGGCCAGGCAGCAGCTCCCAAAGCCTCCCAAGCAGTCTTGGCAGGCCCAGCTGTGCTGTGTGGCAGGGCAGGCTTTTGGAAGGAGCCTTTTGCAAGAAGCAGATTCCAGAGCCAAAGTACAAAAGGTGTTCCTGGACCCCCACTCTGTGGGAGAGGAACTGAGAGAGGACACAGACTGCAAGTGAGATTTCCTATCCTAGATTTCCAGGAACTGCATTTTGGGACACATCAGGAAGTTGCATTGTTTGCATGTCAGCTGGACATGGACCTGTGTCTGTCCTTTTTGACTCTGGGATCTTGTAAACTATTATTTGTTTTTCAGCTGTGGGTTTAAATCTAATACATCTTTCAGAGGTGCAGATAGCACCACGTGCTCACATGGAAGGCCACCTCCATGAAGATGTAAAGGATTTTCTGATTTTTTTCAAAATTGTATTTGTCTTGGGTTTGTTTTAAAACTCACTTATTCCTGGTAGAATTAATTTTATTTTACTTACTAGCACATGTTAGCATTGGAAAGAACTATTTCTTTTAGCTTTATTAATATAAGCATTTAAACAGTCTTCCTGGAAATGCATGTAGGAAAGGAGCATGTGAGGAGTTAACACACTTAACAATCTCTTTGGTTGTCAGAATAATTAATGCTCCCAATAAACATGCTAATTAGTTGACATGGAGAATAATCTTCCTGTGTACATGTTGGAGTTTTTCATATTATCCTGAATGCAAACACCACCTTATCATATCCTTACCTTTGAACACTACCTCTACATCATTTCCTGGGTTTAGACACTTGTTATTGACTATACAAAGAGCAGCAAAAAGACTTAATAAAATCTGACAGCAGGCAGCTTTTCCTGCCTGGAAAGATTAAATGCTTAGCACTTTGCATTTCAATTACCTAAAACTAATGGAAAAAATATTTTACATTTTAGCCCCTTATTTGGCAAATTGCTTGGAGGAAAAAATATTTCTGATCTAGAATTACATTACTCTTTTAAAACTGTTTGAAAAGTGGATTAATCTATTGGCTGCAATATATAACACTGCTTTTTTAATTAAGCAGATATTATGCAAATTTTAATCAATACTATTGTGTGTCTTCTCTTTGCTAATTCAACCACTGCCAGAATTTTAGCTCTTTCATAATCTAAACGTATATTTTAGAACTGCTTGTATAAATTGTTTCCTATAACTCATGACTATTCTAGTCTTCATAAATTAGCTAAAATAGTTCCTTATCCTTACCAAGGCCCATAAATGAATGTAATCAGTAGAGATTTTTCTATCTGAATGGCCATTTTATGGAATAAAACACCAACTTGAGTTCCAGTTCTTCATTTGTTCTGTTAGAATCTCAGAGTTTTTCATGCAGAAGGATGGTTATTTAAAGCAGCACATACAAACGACTTGAATCACACTGTTTACTGAATACTCACTCCATAAATTATAATTATATCCTTCTTTTTCAGTATTGCATATTTCAGTTTTAGCAAGTGCAGTGAATCTCTTGGCTTAGGGATAAAGGACTTGCCAGTTCCAGTATGTGAAGTGCTCTCTTGTAGAGCAGTCATGTATTTCCCTGCAGGTACATCACAGTTTAAATATTGTTAGTAAGAGTAAAAAAATCATTTTTGATCATGAAATGAATGATGCAGAACATGCTTGAAATTATGTATGAAATGTAGCATAATTTTAAAGGCAGAGACATTGATGCTTCTGAATTACTCAGTCAAATGTTCCCAATGTAGCTGTTGATGGCACCTCTTGAGTGATATTGCCCTTTTAGCCTGGGCAGCTGCCACATTACCCTCATTTATTCTCATCCCTTGGGAGTAAAAATGATAGTATGAGTGAGCTACTCCTTTGAAGCAGCCATATATATTAACACAGATTACACAAAATTCTGTTTTCTCTGAGTGCAGTGGAGGTGAGCTGCTTTTAGAGATGCCTCTGCAGCAAGGCCTGCATGTAAAGGGGCAAAATTCAATGGGCTCCACACTTGCTCCTGCCTTGGCTTTGGCTTTGGTTTTGGCATGTCCTTCCTGCAGAGATTATGTCACCAGTGCTGAGCAAAGGCTGTTTGTGGGAACCCACCAGTCACTCACTTAAAAGACAGCCAGACAGAGATATTGGGGTTTAAACCGATTTTCTCACTGTTGTAGAGAAAAATTGGCTTTTAAGATACAGAAATCTGAGACAATCTGATAATTTTGGAAACATTTCTGCATGGGGAACATTCTTTTACATGAAAAATTATTGAGGCAAACACCCAGTCTAATTTATCTGTTATATGTATGATTATGGAGCTTCCTGAGGATGTGAGAAATGACTCAGATAGGGCAGGAACACAAAACTGTTTCTTCTGTCTCTTGATATTTAAGTGCAAGGCATGTCCTGCTGCCAGCAATTCATACATTTAAACAAGAGGAGTTTTTCCTTTAAAAATTCCCATCTAGCTTTGTTTTAAATTTTCTGAGAAAAACTGCAGATGTATTTTGTTTTCAAGTTAATGATATGCAGTTTCAATAAAGTCTGATATCTCCACATTATTTCATGAGATAGAAAAGTGACTCAATCAGATTTGATAAATTGTCTCCCAGGGAGCTCAGCAGCAGTTTGTCAGACGACAGAGTACAGTGGCCCATGACCAGCTCTGAGTCTGGGAAATGGATGACGGATCATCCAGTCACCAACTCCCTGAACTATCGGGGTTTCTGTTACTGGATTTTTTTGAGTGGTTTTTGGTTAGGGAGCATGTAATCTCAATGATTGTTCTGAAAAAAAAATTACACAGCACCAAGTGGGAGATCCATCCCAGAGAGATGCATTTCCTCGCGATGCAGTGGAACACCCATTTGGAACTAAGAGGGATTTCACTGTAGAGAGGAGTCAGTTAATGTGCTGTAGCTCTGGCTGAGGATTATAAAGATGAGTGGGAAATTTATCTTTTTTTTCTTTTTTTCTTTTTTTTTCTTTTTTTTTTTTTTTGTTTAAACTGGAAATACACGACTATTTATTTGTTGATGTTGTTGACTGTAGTTGATGCAAATATTTTACACATATTGGGCCTTTCTCTACCTCTTCTACTTCGCTGCACAGTCTAACATAAAATATACATTTCCATTCCAAAATTTTAATGAGACATGCAAAGATATTTAATTAATACTTCAGTAGATATGTTACTGTTCAGTGGAAAGGGCTGCATGAAAATTTGTTAGGCAGTGTTTGCTACACATTTCCCACCATCTTGAATGTATCTATTTTGGAGTCTGCATAATAATCGATAGTCAGCAATCTGCATCATGGAAAAGATAATAGAGTGGCTTGGGATTGCTGTTTTTGACAAGATTCTATTCTTTTATCATTTTTAAATGCCTCTACTGAAGTAGGGATGGTAAAAGGGAAAGAAGGGTGTTCCTTGGGCAGAAGATCTGTGGGCAGAATCGACTCATAATCTCCGGTATCTCATAAAATACCCTCATTACTGACAAGCAAAATGGGCAAAGAGTATTGTGGAAGTGAATTATGTCTGCTGTCTTCTGCTTGTCATGGCAACACACAAGTGTCCCCTCTGAAACCACAGCCTTGAAGCAAAGAGATAGTTTCAATTATCTAATTTTTACAATGAATGAGACCTGCCTATTGGAAATCTATATGTGATTTGCAATGGCAAATGGTAACCATGAACGTATCCAGTTCAGCACTGGGTCATTTACAACCTCTTCTGAACTACAGAGTAGCAATGTTATTTCTTGAAACGAACAGAGGTAATATAAGTAACAGGGACAGAAAAAGCAAACTTTGTCTTTCTTCTTGATGGCTTTAAGTTGTTTGAGTTTGTATTTATTTACTACTGTGGCTGGAGATCCTCATCTGGAGGTCAGGACTCTTTGTGCCACAAGGAATAACTGAAGATAATCACTGTTTTACTGTGAGTTCAAAATTTATAACAAGATGCCACAAGTGAAAAATAAGTAAATTAGGTTGACATTTGCCAAAGTAACAGCTTAATAGAATCAAATGGATATGCTGGCAGCAGCTCGTGACAGCTTTACTAGGAATTGTTCTCAACTGTGCAGTGACATTTTACTATTGAAGAGCTCATTGTTTTCTTGAGTTTTGCATGTGGTTTTGTACTGTAAACCTCAACTACCTTCCAGTTTCTTTTAGAATTATCTACACTAAAAGAATGGCCAAAACTTTATTTTTGGCCTCTATTTGGCATAGAGGCTTTTGTGCAATGAAATATCTTGCTCAAGTTGGTGAGGAAGTGCTGCCCCTTGCCCAGTCAGCCTTCGTGACATGAGGTGTCTTCCCTGAAAAACAGATTTTGACCATAACCTTAATCCTGGAACTATGGAAAAATCTCTGAGACATGCAAAGCCACTGATAACTTGAGGGTTAAGTTAAGGACAGTTTTTCGGAAGCCACTGGAGAATGAGGGACATCCAGAATGGCTCAGAACAGCTTCTGTGGTTATGTCCTTCCTGTGCTCCTGTCCTGGGTATTGATAGCTCTATGTCCAGAGAAATGGCCACATTGTTGTACAGATAGGTATCTGTCTAACAAAGGAATGTAGATTCGTGCTAATAAATGAAAATCTTCCAGTCTGCAGGGGCTTATAGAAACTACAAGGCACTACTTCTGCTTTCTGCAGGAATAGGGACCATTTGTTGTCTGTATTGGTCAGAATGACCATGGCAGACATCAACCACGGAAGGGGCCAAGCCATGTCTCAAAACATGCCATAATTCTTTCTCCTGCCCATTGGTGTAACTCCCTTCTCATGTGAATTCTGCCTGAACTGTTCATTTCTCACTGATCTTCTGTGACTCTCTGCAGTAGCCGAGAGCATCATCCATGGCTCACTGGCAAGCGAATTCAGGTGGTGTTACATTTTCCTCTTGTGAAGATATCAAATAGGACTCCATAAACCAAGCAGGCGTTGCATAAGAGCTGTTTCCCTTCATTACTCCAAGGAATCTTTCAGATTAAGAATCAGTTAAAGAAATAAGGCTGTTCTTTGAAATTGAGCTCAGGGAGAAACAGAGCATCTCCCAACCAGCAGCACAGACTCTTTACCCTTAAGGTTAAGACTTAGTATACTGTGGTCTGACAAATGCTGTGGGTCTGGCTTTCTGCCTTCAGAAACTTAAACCACTAACTAGCGAGAAGGAGATGTTCTGGGGACTGTGGCTGGATCCTGGGTGTCCCTGTAAACTCAGTGACTTAAAAAATAGTAGGAAAAAGGCATTTTCTTATTTTAAGAGTAGTTCTTTCTTGTCATGTGAATTCTTGTCAATATAAGTGCTGAAATCTCCCAGGATGAGATTGGGGTATTTCACTAGCATGACTGACAGTGCAACCCTGGATGCCTCTTGTGGATTTGTTTATTTTTGTGTCTATAAAAGAACATCACATGAGAGTGGTCTCTTGTAGGAGACTCAACTTCACATCCCTTGAGTTGCTATTATTAAAGCCTGTCAGGGAATCTATTTGAGCTTTGGTAAAAAATTACAAAGGCAGTCAAATCCTTTAAGAAAAATATTAGAAAGTCAGATGAATAATATCCTGAGCAAGGTAGTAAAACTAGTGGAGGGGCTACAAGAGTGAGGGAAAGCTTTGCAGAGCCTACGCTGCTACCTGCATATTCGGGAGCAGCACATTCACACAGTGAGCACAAACGAGCTACACACAAATTGTCTCCTGAGTACATTAAATGACCACCAGCATTTCTGGTTGCCTTTGCAGCATGGCTAGAAGACTCTTTCTTCTGCCCTTGGTGGAGCCTTTTCTTCATGCCATTTGCACAGCTTAGATATGATGAATGTAAGGCTGTGTAATGTGCTGAAGGATGACACTGCCTGAGCTGACCCACTGTAGTCCCTTCCAACCTTACCCATTCCATGGTTCTGTGATTCTGTGAAACCAGAACCAAAGACAGGTTAGACATGGGCATTCCTGGTACCCTGATGGCAAAAAGCAATCAGAAGAATTAGAGCTGCATATTTTGTTGAACCTTTGATCTCCAGTTTCAGTTATGACACTCCATGTATTTGGCTTCTGATCTAGTGATCTCAGAGTGATCATCTGTTTTTCAATGGCAGGTAATGACTGTTAGAGAACTGTGAGGGAATTCATGACTCTGCTAATGGCCAACATGCTACCCCTGAAAGAGGACCTGCCTGCATTTGTGCTAAGTATAGGAAGTTTCTAATTGATAACTACTGCCTGTTTCGGTACAAAGATAATCAGTCTTTCTTTCAATAAAATGGCAGTCTAATGTCCAAATCAATAACTGTGTCCATCTCTGTTTGGATGATAGAACAGAATCAACCTTTTGCTGATAATTTGTTTATAGATATAGAAAATGCCATCCCAAAAGATCACATCTGTCTGACTTTACTGAATACTGATCAAAGGAGATCTAGTGCTTATTAGCCAGGGAAATGGGTTTGAAAAGGAAGAGAAATGTAAATGTTGTGTTCAAGGCAGCAGAAGGCTCAGAATTGAATCAGTCAGCAGCAAGTGAATATCCCTCCTTTACTGGGAGCACTGGAGGCACAGCCGTCCCTGCAGCACTTCCCTGGGTCCTGCTGCCTGTTCCCAGTGAGGGGTGTGATGGGACATGGATCCTTTCTGCATGAACAGCAGGCAGCAGCCCCTGCACAGCACTCAGCTCCTCCTGTGGGCATGTACATCATAACACACTGTGTTCTCCCCTTTTGCATGCAGTGCAGAAAAGAAGAGCTCCTGGGAACTATTTTCAAATGTAAAATATAGTGAATTCCTTCTGTTCAGCTGCAGCTTGTCCATGATAATGACCTCAGAAGGATATAATGACTAATGTATTTTCACTAATCCTAGCCCAAGCTTTAATGTAGCAGCTGAGCTGAAAACTTTGCAATGCTGGAATTTGGCTTTTCTAACTTTGCCTTCTTTTTTTTTGCCTTATAGAGGCCACAAGATTTATTAAAATTTGATGTAATTACAGCTTTGACCCATAAAATCTGCATGGATGATTTTAAAGCCAAGGATGGTGCAGCCTTGAGATAAAATCTTTAAAGGAGGTTGTGAATTATATCCACAGTTATAAATCTTCATGGGATTGATATGTGATGGAAGAGTATAGTGCCATGGCACACACAGTGTGAGATTTTCCACTCTTACTCAAATTCAGTAAATACCATTGCATTCTGAGTCTGCTCATTGAAATCAGAGATAGATGATGAAACATGGTCCTTCCACAGAGCATGCCAGAAAGGTGCAGAAATAAGTACTTGAACCCATTGGAAAATAGGTGGTTGTAGGTAAAATGCTTAAACTTGTATGTTGTGTCCTGCCAAAAACTGGACACTTTAAGATAATATGAAGAGAGTTCCATGCTGCATTTATGTATTATATTATGCATTTCATTTCACTTTTATGGCACAGTTTTTCATACTGTACATGAAAACTGAAGGCAGCAGCTGGATTAAAAACACTTATGTCTTATTTCCTATGGTGGCAAATCAATCTTTTGCTTTCCTTAATGTATTACCTATAGAAGAAAATCAATTTAATGTATTTTCTCTTGTGTGACTTGGTTAGTGATTGTAGAAGGGGGAAAATGATAAGATTTATGTGAGTGTGATGAAAGAAAATTCTTATGGCTGGCAATTAAAATAATTAAATTTACAATGAACACAATTATGTTTTCAAGAAGGATCCAGGAATACAGTTTCTGTGAGGTTTGAAATGGACTTTGTAGTGAGCCAGGACAGTCATGTGTCAACCACCAGAATTAATTCAAGGAGACTGCAAGAAAATGAGTTTTAGTGAAAGCCAAATTTGATAGGTGTCCAAATACCAGTTCAGTCTCTTGAGGATGTTCCTCTGGTTCTCACTAAAGGCTGAGAATAAAACCATCCTCACTGACAAACATCCAGAAGATCTTTCTAAAAAAGATGCTGCTGTCCCTGCAGTGTGATTGCCTTGTTTTCTTTTCCCCCAAAGAATTGATGATTGAAAACAGAGAGATAACTCATTGTGGTTCCGTTCAAGGCAAGAAGAGGGGATCATGCAGCAATGAAAAAATGAAATACAAAATAAAAATAGCCTGATCAAAGCTATCTTGATCTCTGATGGAAACAGAAACTCTGCACTGTGCTGAAGGAAATGAAATATGGAAATTCAAGCACCCCAAATGCAATCTCAGCCTCCAGCTCTCACACTACCCTGGGGAGTGTCCAGCTCTGGGTCTGTGCATAAAACGTGGGGAAAGGCAGTGAGGGGCCTTCCTGTGGGGGACACTTGGTGTGGTAAATGTTTCCCACTGCAGCAAACTGCTTAGAAGTAATTCTGTTAATGGATAGTAAACTGCAAAGAGAGATCCATGTCCCTGAGGATTTAATAAACACATGGCAGAGGCCAGAGACAGGCTGGACTTCTGTGAACAACCATTTCTTTCACTGGAAACTGTTCTGGAATGCAAACTTTCTGTTAAGAATCTACATTCTTCAGGAGAAGTTTCCTTGGATAAATTTCAGCATTCTGAAACAACCTCCCTGGAAGGAGGACTTCTCTTCCCACTTTAGTAGCTGGAGTCAAACCTGGTGACTGTAGCAGTCTCTTCCCTCCCTGCCAAGTGATTGTATGGACAATAGGTAAAGCCCATCCATGACTTGTTTTAGGAGAAAAAAGTTATTAGAAGAGACAATACAGAAAAGAGGAGGTTGTGTGATTTCCTTTATATCCCATAGTAAAAAAAAAAAAAAAAAAAAAAAAAGGGCTTTGCTATTATATTCCTCTAAGGCAAAAGCAGGCACTCTTTTTATCAGTGGTGTTGATGTCAGTGATTTTTCAGGTATTCACAGCCATGTTGCTGCTTTTTCCACTGGTAATTATTCAGTTTTAAACAGCAAAGTCTTATTTATGTATGAGGTAATATTCTTTGAAGTGGTTCTCATAAAATGGCATTAAACTTTGCAAGGCTTTACTATCTTTTCATTTCTTTGTTGCAAATCTGCTGAGTTTATGAGTAAACATTTTAAACATTTTTCTCTGCAAATCCACAAATCAAGATACATTCTGCCTGACAGCACCTCATTTGTAAAAATCTTGTCAGTCAGATCTTGTCTTCTGCAACATCTCTCTTATAAAGCTGTCATTTTGGGGAGTTTTCAGTCAACAGGAGAAGAGGCATTAGAAATTGGAGCTTGAGATCTGCACGTAGACCAAGGAGGGGGTATAATGACAGCCAGGAGCACTCAGCATCCATGACTGGGGCATGGTAGCACCTCCTGTTAAAGGCAGAGTCACAGTTTGCCCTTTGCATTTTTAGAGATCTTTTCTTTCTCCTGTTCCCTGCCAGCGCTGGGGTCATGGCTGGCCTTGGATGGGCAGGGAGAGGGGAGGAGGGTGCCCAGAGAGGTCTCACTTCAGGACACGTCATCTTGTCCCAGGCTGTTTCCAGGAGAAAGTCTCTCCCGGACTTACACCCTGTAACTGTTGCTTGCTGATTCTCAGGGCGAAGCTTCCAGCACCTCCTGTGCTGTGCTTCCCACGGCAGCGGGAGCTGTGCTGGCCCTTGAGTGCCTGCTGTGTGCTTCTCGCTCCGGGTGTGTTGATGATACACTGCCCTCGTCAGCCGAAATCTGAAATACCAGCGCTGCAGAGGTCAGAAAGACTCGATGGGCTTCGGCTCAAAGTTCACAGGAGAAAACCGGTGCTTTATATGCCTCCAGGCAGTATTTGTTCAGGAAACCTCTGCCTTCTGGCTCCATTCTCTCTCTCTTGGAGAAAGGTGGCTGATGTTTCTATCCTATAGTGCTATACAAGCCACGCTGCATTTAGACAACAAGCTCTGAACAAGCTTCAGAGCTGAGGGCAGGCAGCTCATGAGGGACATTTAGCAGGTGTGATGTCCTGGTTGCTTTTTGGTGCTTCTTAGGGCAGCATCTGTGGTGTTCCATCACTGTGAGACCCAGGTATATTCTGGGAAGGAGGAACACTCTTCCTACTGCCAGTAGCTGGAGTTAAATTTGGTGACTGCAGTGATGTCTTTCCTCCCTGCCAACAATTGTATGGACAACAGGTAAAGCCCATCCGTGACTTGTTTTAGGAGAAAAAAGTTGTTAGAAGAGACAGTCCAGCAAGGAGGAGATTGTATGATTTTCTTTATACTGTTTTCCCTGTGACTTGAGGAGGAGAAAATAACAAAAATACTACATTATCCAGGAATATAGAGGCAAACATTAACCAGTCTCGTTCTGTCTCAGAACACATGATTTTTTCCCAGTACTCAAACACTTCATGTAAGTAATTATACAATTACACTAGAGAAGATTTGACCCTCAGTGTTTCCACTGGGAAGTCTTAATTTAAGTGGGACTAATGTTTTGCATAGTGTATAGAAAATAATGTCAACTTTTTCCAGCTAAAGAAAATGAGGAGCAAGCATTAAGTAACTGTGTTGGGTTATATCAAAATTTTGAGTTGTGTCAAGGTTACTGTTTCTCTACAGTGATAATAAAAATTAAACAAATGCAGACTTCATATTTTGGGAAAAAAAACTCATTCACACCTAACATTATTATTAATGACATAGTTCAGCTCATTGATTTTACATCCCTTATGGTTTAGCTAATGATTACTGAAAGGCCTTCAAAGATTGTATATTAATGACATCCATTATCACAAATGATAAGCTTTATGGTTGTCATGAATCTCAAGTGATGCTTAGAATATGAACAACAATGGCATGTGAGTTATAAAGTTATGTGAAGCAATTAAGGTCATGAAAACTTCACTTAGTACCTTTTTTAAAAAAAGGTTATTCAATTATAATAATGGTCAATTCTCAGCAGACAAAACCAAAATCGTTCACATGGTTTCCTTCTGAGCATTTAGTAATGGAGCTCCCATCTGCTGTGTAACATTTTATCATGGCATTACCAGTAAAAACATAATTTTTATAGGAATAGGGACTCTGAGATTCACACACAACCACATTATTTGCTATCAAATTCCTCACCTGTAATAAGATTTCTAGAAGTTTAATTTTACTCATTTTTTAAAAAAAATAAAAGACCTAAAAACAGGGAATACAGGATAGGGGGTGTGTGATGTTGCACCTTGTACCTGTTGTGCTGGATGATGTGTTTTGGTTGTGCTTGGTGGAGTGGGCATGTGTGTGTGAGATCCTGTACAGAAACAACAGACAGCCTTTCAGAGAGGAGGCAGTGAGAATCAAGGATTTTGGTTAATTATCCCATGATAAGCATTTGTGGAGAGCCCATGGCCAGTCAAATTTCCCAGTTTTCTGTCATCTGCCTGGAGAGCTGCCTCATGATGTCTCCACAGTGGTGGTAGAACATGATGTGGCTGCCTCGAGGTTGAGGGCTCAGTAACTTTCTGCCCTCTGTATTGGGCATTGGTGAGGTTTGAGTTTATGGGAGGGCAGTTGTGGGGGACAGGGACACTGAGCTGGGCAAAGGGCTGGGGGAGCCACCACCTGTCAGTGCTGCTGTTTCTTTGGGGGCTGCTGTAGGGTGCCATGTAGGAGGAAGGGCTGATTCCATTGGTGGCAGAACTGTGAGAGCATAATCCATCTACCTGCTCCTGAGTGGGCAAATGGTTTCTACATACCCCCAACAAGCAGCATAAGAGAAATAAGGCAATGCAATGTATGAACCACTTTGGGCTGTCCTTGGTGCTGAAATCTGTGCACGGGAGTGACCAAGATACCTGAATTACCTTCACTGTAAGCTTTGGATAGCTCCCAGATATTACTGTATTTCAGTGTAAAAAAAAAGAAGTTAAAACTGAGTCTTTTTTTAGCTGAGAAGATGAACCATGAGAGTTTTGCTTTTAGGAGGCTTATAAATGCTTATGAGTGCCATGGATCTGTTTAATGCTCTGTTCCACTGCAGCTTCCCTTTGAAGTGAGAGACTTTTGATAAAAGTGATGTACTTTATGCTTGGAGCAGGATTAATACTGTGGTGAGATATGAAGCCTTGGACAAGGATATGGAGCACATTGCACAAGTTCCTGTGGACAGACAGATCCAGGCTCTGTCCTGAGGAACACCCAGGCTATACCAAATGTCATAAAATTTCATCTCAACTGAAAAAAAAAAAAAAGAAGAAATTGTGTTTAAGGCCTACTTAAAGAGCTCTTGAAAAATAGAATTAATCTTTTTTGATGTCTTTTCTCCATGGTCTAATAAGAAATCCAGCAAATACATCAAATAGAATGTAAAGGGAACTGCTGTGGTTAAAGCAGGGTTTGCTCCAGCTGGGAGAGATGGACTGAAAACAAATGAGTTTACTGAGCAAGAGGTTGATGCTCCCTCACATATCTGATGTTAAAATCACCTGCAGAGGTGAAGAACTGCACTGCCTTTCTTGGCACTATATTATTGCTAACATTTGCCTACAGTTTCTGCCTTGGATTGACCCACTGCCTCTGCATGTGCCTGTAGGGATGCTACCCTGGAGAACATTTTGCCTGAGCTAAGTCTCTGTGGAATTGCATGGGGCAGGTTCTCACATATGGCTCTGCCATGAGGATATTTTTTCACTTCTACAGCCTTTGAAAAGAGTGATTAAAAGTGTTTGCTGACTTAGTGCCCAGTGACACTCATCACGAAGACACTGTCACTGTCGCTGCTCAGTTTAGAAAAGCACAGAAGTTAAATCATATTTTGGGCTCTGGGATGGTTTCTGTGTGGTTTTAGGAAAGCTGCTTTGCTGCTGCCTGTCTTCTTCTTTGAGGAATGGAGGGCAGTGATGTTTGTCAGCTTCACACAGAGTTTGTGATAATTAACCTTTGAAGATGAAAAGCTACTTGATTTTGTAACATGATTTTGGCCTACATGCCTGCTGATGTGAGACAAGAAGAGCAATAGATGAAATTACTCAAAAGACAAAATCCAAGTAACTTCAAACTTCACTGAGGTTTAAATAAAGCCATCACATTCGTTTTTCTTAGGGATTATATAATAATGTAGAAAAAGTATTATAATGGACAAATATAGATTTTAAGTCTCACTCAGCACTGTGCTGGCTCCTTTGCTGTGCAATGACGCCATGGATTTTCTCTTCAGGCCACCAGCCACTGACTTAGCTTCACATCATCTCTCAACATTAAACTCTGGGTGAGTTCAGTTATAAAGGAAAACTCTGAATGGGGGGGTTATAAAGGAGATGAACCCCTTGAATTTTGTGTTTGAACTGTAGTAATCCAACTCAGTTTTTTAATGTTTATTTCAAGAACAAACTCTTTTATTTTCATGCCCTGTGGCCCAGTATATCATCTTGGATCCAAGTTAACAAAAGTACCAAAGCCATCTCTAGCTTTGACAGTTTGGCACTTCCTTGTTCCTCATCTGAACTGTCTGTGGCTAAAAATTGTATTGTCATCCACAATGCTGAAAAATAATTTGGTTCAAACAGATTTCAGTCCCTTAAAGGATCAAAAGTGTAATAGATGAAAACACAGTGTGTCAGAGGGTTTGAGTGTTGATTTGAGACGTGTCAAATTACCTACTTCTTCCTTAGAGTTAAAATGAAATGCAGAATCCAAAGTAAAATGAAAAGTCTTCCAACCATGCTAGCAGAAATCTTGTGTCCTCTGATCCCTTGCCCTGAGTTTGTGCTGATAGTTATTTAACACACTTTGAAATGCTTTCTTTTGTGTGCAAGTAGCTGATGTGAACCAACCTGTAAGAGGAACCTGAGCAACTGGAGGTGTATGGTACAGCATGACACTGCTCTAGCAGAACGACATGAAGCAATTTAATATTATTAATTGCTAGCTGGCTGATTAGATTTACAAGAAATTGTCAAACCTTAAACCCCCATATAATAATTTCTCACACAAAAAAAGAATTTATTATGCTATTAACTTTGTTCCTAGCAGGTTTTCCAAAGTGAAATCACTAACTGCTATGAAATTTTTATTGCACATTTTAATTTATTTCTCCCTCCAGTTAAGAAATGCCTCAAAGATGTATTTTGGTGTTCTCTACTGTCATTATTTGTCATTCATAAAGAAAAACATTTGTAGTTACTTATCCCATCCATTATGAATTTGAAGCCTGTGTCACTTCTCCTTTCTGTGGTAGCAAAAGAGTTTAGTTTTTAGAGGACTGAATAGGAAGGACCAGATGCCTTTTGCACACCTATGGGAACACCGAGAAAGAGGATGAACATGAAGGCAAAAGAGTAGCAATTCAAGCCATTTGAGTCTAAGACTACACAAAAGTGGTATGGATTTACTTCACCTGAGGCATGCAGGTTAGGAAACTAATTGCACTGGGATCTCTGCTTAGTCAGGGGAGATTCAGAGGAGCTTGCAGGGGGAATGATCCTTTTTTGTGTATTACATGAGGTCGTTTGCAACTACATATCTACCCAAGCACTCTGAGTGCCCCAAACTAAGTAAATTCTTGGTGCTTGACACTGCTACTGTAATTGGTTTATGCTCTGCTTAACTGAAGCAGCTGAGGGTGTAGGTGCCTGTGCTTCAGTGCCCACTTTCAGAAACTCCACAATATAAATTTGCACTAGGGTAAAAATTTTTCTACAAGAAGGGAAACCATTCTGTGAGAAATACATGGTGTGAAAATAAAGTACTAAACTTGCTTCTTCACTTTATGTGGATGACTATGCAAAGGACCTGGGAAAAGGACTAAATACTTTAGACTGAGACCTACTGCTTTTTGACCTCAGATTAGGTTTTATACTCAGATCCGGTGTGGTGGGGCTGCAAGATACTGGAAGCCTAAATTTCACTAAGGATGTGAAATTTCAGCATCAAAAAGGCAGGCTCTGATACTCATATTAGTAGTGTAAAAGGTTTTGACAGAGAAGAACATAAACAGAGACCTGAGAGTGGGTTTTGACTGTACAAATAATGAATATATCCCAAGTTTTTAGTGAAGTGCTCTTATTCTTTCAGTGTAAGGAGCATCTCTGTGGATAAAATATCTCAGGTTTTGTCAAATCATTTATCATTTGCAATATCCCTGGAAGATTTCCATCCAGTTGCAAGTAGTAGTTGATGTAAGAGAATACAAAAAGGATCAATATTAAAACCATGTTCACAGCTCAGAAAATCTAGTCTGGGAATCAGATTAATCTGACCTTCTGAAATATTGAAACTGTGAAATGCTAGTTGCCCCTCACCGGATTTGGGAAATGGATATTTCCTCTCTATGTTATCCAGGCTGCCAAGCCCTTGAAGCTTTTCCCTCCTGCATCTGAATTTGCCAGCCCTGGGCAATCATCGCAGGCCACTCTGGCCCAGCCTCAGGTACTTCAGGTGGCCACACGTGGGACTGTTGAGGTCACAGCAGTGGGAGGACCCAGTTACACAGTGCTTTCTATTTCTGCCTGCAAGTTTCTGGTTTTCCCTTCAGACTCACCCATAACCCTAAAAATGCAGGGATGTGTGGCCAGTCAGGGGCTTGTGAGAGCTGTCACATGCTCCTGTGTTCTGATAAAGATATGGCTTAATGGGAAACTACTGCCAGAGCAAGGAACTTTTGAAAATGGCTGAGCATCTCTGACAGCTGGTGTTCTTAGACTCCAGCCTTGCTGAGAAGAGTTTATGGGATTGCCTTTGAAACTCACTGCTCAGATCAGATTCAGACTGCTTTCTCTTTCATTCCAGTCAAATCCTGACTGACTGTTTTCCCTGCAGCTGATTGTCAGTATGAGATACTGGAATAGGAAGAGTAAACTTTCTTTATTTACATGTCAGACAGAGGCATGCATAGCAAAAGGAGATGATGGGAAGTATTAAATCCTTCAGGCAAAATGCTTAGGAAAGCATTAAGGCACTGCTACATGCAGTGGAGTGCTCTGCTAACACCCCCTGCACCCACACTGCAGGCAGAAGGTGTTTGTAAGAGTGGGCATGGTGTTAAGTCACACCCCCCTGAACTGTCATGTCCTTCATCTCATAATAGATTATCTATAAAAACACCAAAGTGTAGCATTGCTCTGCCTCGCTGGTGTGCCCAGTCTGGGCCCATAACGGCCCATAGGTGGAGGAGGAAGAAAGGTAAAAATTATGGTTTTACAGATAATGATCATTTAATACTTCCTAACTTTCCCTTTATGTATGCTAGTCTAAGAGAAATTCAAGCAAAGTGATGATTTAGGAACTTTATAATAGTTCTTCTGGTGAAAAAAGTTGACCAAAGTTTCCTTCTGCACAGGTACATCTGTAGCTGCTGCACCTCTTGCATTTCAATGTCCCTCAGAGGTGACAAACACACGTGACACACAAACTGCACAGCAAGAGACAGCAGCAAGAGTGTTACAGCCCTCAAACTGCTTTTCTTGCAGGTTTGATTTCTGTCTTGGTAAACTTTCATTGTTCCAACCAGCAGAAATGGGCTGTGTGGGCGGATGTGCAGAGGATGGCACACAGTTACTATGCATGTGGAGCTCATGGGTGAGACTGGAGTTTTCTGAATGGCCCCTTGGGCTGCTGGAAATGAATACAAGTCTGGCTGCACTATGGGTTGCAGTGTGAGAATAATTCTGGAGCACAAACCCAGATGACTACACTTTTGCACCCATGGCTGGTGGTACTGTATGCTGGGGAAGTACTGAAATGCTGGCAGGATTAAGCCCTTGGCTATAACCATCCCTCAGGTTGTTCTGCAGGCAGCTAAAGCTGGGAGTGTTTTGAGGGGACAGACTCAGAACTGGCTGCAATGCCTGTGCACTGCAGCGTGACAGGTACAGCTGCGTCCCCTCCTCTGACCTGTTCTTCAGGTGGCTTTTATGAACAGCTGAACTATGAAAGGGTTTCAGTTGTAAGGAAAAACCCATGAAAAACATGACATTGAACATGATGACATTCATGGCATCCAGAAATTATTTGAAAAGTAATGGAAGACTATTTCCCTCTCAGTCCACACAGGCATCCAAATGTGGTTACTGTTGGCTCCTGCAAGGTTTTACATGAGAGCATGTGCAGAATGATTTTAAAAGAAGAAATATCTTTCTGCCTTTTTTAAAAAAAATCTTTATGCAGTTGCACAAATAGCAGTTTCAGCAGTGAATCCTCAGTTTGTCAGTACAAATATTTAATGTGTAAAGACTAGAAATTCCCTGAAAGCTAATTTAATAGCATGATAGGAGCAATACATATATTCTTTAGCAAGAATAAACACACATTTAATTTTATCTCATCATGAGAGTTGTTTTTAATTTTGTTAATACTTTCCTAAAGACGAAATGTTGACAACACTGTTATATTACTTGCTATAAGAGTAAATTAATATTGATTAATGTGTGTGACTTAATTAAAACTCAATTGTCGTGTCATACCATTTAGATTTCTTCTGAATAATTTTAAAAGCAAGAGAAACTTCAATACAAATAGATGAGTTGCTTGTTTGTTTGTTTGTTTGTTTGTTTTTTTGGTAGCCATCTTCTTCAAGTTTTTTCATCTATATGCATGAACCTTTTAGTCTTGGTAAATTTCTCACTTAGTAGTTTTTATCCAGCTAAATTTGTCCCTACTATAACACAGTAGAATATGTCATTGTGGGTATTATTCCTTTCTATATGTGTCCATTTTTTAACAATGGCATTAACCTAGGCCAAACACTACAGGTCTTTCCACGGGTAGGGTGGTAAAAGTTTAGTTAAATTTTAAAACCTTTTTTGGGTTTGATATGTCCAAAGAACTAAAAAAATTTATTTGCAATGCCTGTGTTTCAGTTATTATATTGTGATTCTCAGTTGCTTCTTCATGTGCAAATGAGGTTCAAAATGTAAATGATGTTCTTAATTTATGTAATTTCTTGACATTTTCCTGTCTCTTTCCACGTATATAAAGGTAAGTAGCATGCTATGTCATTTTTAAGAAGAGTCTTCTAACATATAGAGGCTGTGAATGTGGTGTGAACCATTGGTGTATTAAGGCTGTTTTGAGTTAGTCCTTTGTGGCATTGGGTAATACTTGAAAAAGAGCACAAAAATGAGACAGTATTTATCAGCATTTTTAGAAAACTGTTATAAATATTATCATGGGGAAGAAGGTTCTGAATATCTCCAGAGTTTCACAGCAGAAAGATTAGAATGTTTGCTATAGGAAATGTTTAATTTCTCCATTTCCACAGCAAAACTGGCAAGAATGAGTGTATTAGTTGAATAAGAAATCTTAGTGTTTCTGTGGGATAGGCACAGACAGTGTCATGATGCTCTGTAAATCTGCCACGACAATGGCTTTCTACTTTTTGGGTTATATTTTCCAGATCCCAAATCAGCTACAGAGTGTAATCACATGCTAAGTCTGTCTTAATTCAAGATGCTCTTGAGGATGCTTATCTTTCAGAGGCTTCAGTGGGACTGAGCAGAGATTCAGAGACAAGCGTGGATTTAAGTGCTTTTCTGAAGTGTGGTGCTTTCCTGAATCAGAGCAGTGCAGTAGAAGTTTTGGAGAAGGGTACAACTCCCTCTGTCTTCTGTGTGATCACATCCTTTTTGATCTGCAGCTACCTGTACTTCTTTAATGGACAGGCAGCTTTCCAAGTACACCCATGAAATGTCATTTGTCACTGCTGAGGAGCAGAATGGTTTGGCATTGTGGGAAGAGCAGTAGTTCAGGAAACATGAGGTCTGGGTGCCCAGGGGCCATCATGTGTCTCAGTGTAACCCACTTCCCTACACCTTTGAATCCTTTCCAAGCACTGTAAAGCAAATTAATAATAACAGAGCTGTTGCTGGGGGAAAGAATCATCCTTGTATGGGTAAGTTCACATCAGATTGAGTGGGATGCCTGAAAACTTGAAAATTAGACTGGGGAGAACAAAGGAGGAACCACAAGTTTATTAGATTCACAGAGCCAGTTTACCCTGCTTCCTGAGAAGAAATATTTTCAAAATGGGTTTGATTGCTAATCTGATTATGCCAGCTTGGAAGTTAAATTGAAACATGAAATAAATGAAGGCTTTTGGAGTTATGAATTAATTAGAAAACTAATTAGGACAGATAAAAGAAATGCAAGTCAGTGAATTGTTTTTCTTATCTTAGAATAAGAGCATTTAAATTGAAAAGATGACATTAAACAAAGCCTACAAACAACTGGAAACCGTGTTAGCAGAAGGATAAGTACTAAAAGGGATTTTTTTGTTTTATATCATGATATAGCTTTCCAAAATTATTTCTGAAGAGGGAACAGCAGCTTAGAGGAGAGGATGTCTGTAGGCTCAGGAACAGCTGGAAGAGAAATGCTGAATTGAGGCTGAGGGAGAGGGCTGGAGGGTCTCAGCAAGTACTTCACTGATGCCTGTTAGGGGAGTGCCCGTGGGCTGGCCATGCTCTTGTGCACCAGGATTTCAGGGCAGGACCATTTCAGTGGGCATGGTGTGGCCCTGAACCCCAGCTGGGTGCTGAGGAAAGCCATGGCCCCAGAACACCCCTGTCTGCACCAGGGACTGGTCCTGCCCCAGGGGTGGCTGCAGGCACTTGGACCATCTCTTGCACCACGAGAAAGAAGGGGATGTTTTCTAATCACTAGACTGGAAAAGTTGCCTTCAGACATTTTTTTTCAGGGCAAGTTATACAGTAATGTACCATAATTGCCTGAACCATCTGTCCCTAACCCCTTTGGTATGAAAATGTTGCTGAGCTGTTTCATATGTGGTATCAATGAATGATGAAGTATCAGTGCAATGACTGGAGGGATCAGAGATTTTAAAATCAGAATGAGCTTTAAGCCCAAAAGGTCTAACCAGTAAGAAAGAGTCCCTGCTCTGAAAAGCTGGAAGCAGCAGAAGTACTAAGGAAGTTAAAGCAATCATTAACATGAATATATTTCTCTCATCACCTACATGAACATGAGAAAGAAAACCGTAGAGGTGATCTATAATATTCATATTTCTTAATGCATTACAGGGAAGTGTTCAGATAGTGCAGAGAAAAGATAGATAAAAGGACTTGTACAGAGGAGTAAATGAATATGCCACTGAAATGTGTTGCAGTATTGAGTGATTACTCAGTTCTGGAAGACAGAGACTGCATGGGAGCTACCTGGGTCTTACTCACTGAATTATTTTGCTGGTAGATTGGAATTCCTTGTTGAATTATATAATAGCTAGCAAATTAAAACAAAAAACAAAACAACCCCCACCCCCACCCCCAAACCACTCAATGAACTCAGAAAAAAACAAATAAAACCCCAAACCAAATAAAAAAAAAAGGAAGAAAAATAATTTCTTGAACTAGTTACTGTCTAAGATCACAATGGACATCTTACAAAAAATGTAGCTCAGAAGGGCAAGGCTGGATAGCAGAGCATGGCTGTGAAGTTCAGTGCCTCTTGCAGGGCAGCTGATTTTAACCTTAGCTTGGATACCTCCCTCAGTTATGCTGTAACTGTGTGGTAGGCACATAAAATGTTCATGGCTTTATGGAACAAGGAAGTGGCTTTGAAAAAATTGTTTTCCATCCCAAAACAGGCAAACCACCCTCAAGTGAAGAGCTGTGACCCACCTGTGGGAACTCGCAGTGATGGATCAGTATTGAAAAGATGTTTAATAAGGAGGTGGTGTCAATACTGTAGTGGGAAAAATAACCCTGAAAGAAGTGCTAAAGAAGTTTCTAGCTGGTTGGAAAGAACAGTGTAAGGACCTGGTCCCATGAAAATATCCATCATTTTATCTTTGTCACTGGTACTGCTCCCATACACCAGCTGGTGTCCAGCATGGAGAAATCAGTAAAATAAGCCCCATATCTCTTCCTGCTTGCTGCAAAGGGCAAGTGCTTCACCCTTGTCCTAATTTGAGAGAATGGTGTCTCCCTGTCTCTGCAACCACTCAGGCAGCCCCACCACTGCTGCCTACAACAGAGCAATGCCTGTTTTGCCATAGGCCCCATGAAGAATAATATATAATTAATAACACAGCTGTAATGCCCTTGTTCACCTCCACAGATGCTGAGGAGTGACTCAGTCACTGCTGAGCCTTTGTAACTGAGTGGAATGTGGCACTGAGTGTGACTGACCAGCAGGGAGGGACTCCTGCAATGACAGCAGGGAGTTAATAATATTTTCTTGTCTGGCTGTGAGAAAAAGCATGATTGGACTTGTTTTGGGAAGGAAAAAGGTAAAAGGTCTGTCTGAGAAAAATCCTATACATCTCGGAAATAGAAGATTGCAGAGTTTTTGTAAAACAATATTACTACATTAGAGAGCCTTATGAAGCAGTCTGGCTCTGTGATCAAGGAGTTTAAAAATAACAGGCAGACTTGAAGGAAAAATGCAAAAAGAAGAATTATCATAATAAAATATACTGTATGAAGCATGAGAAACTTGGCTTAATTGACAAAAAATGTCAATGAAAAATGAATGTGGTTCAATAATTGATCTTCTCATATTTTAATATTTTAGTCCTAGTCAGTACAGAAACTGGAGATACTGAAATACTTCTTTTAAACTCTTAGTTTCTTTGAAGATTATGGTAGGTTAAAACATACTTTCTCATCATTATAACCCACAGAAAGTAACACATCTTCATTTGGTTTTAGGAGTTTAATGGACACAGGAAGAACATGGATGACTATCAGAATGATAAGTTATGTACCATTCTAAATGAAGTCAATCCTATGACTCTACAAAGATATTGCAGGAAAATGTGATTAGAAACTCTCTGGACCAGTAGGAACTGTAAAGACAGTTGATGTCAACAATTCAACAATAAGAGTTCTGTTCAAGTTCAGTTCATTTATGCTTTGTGGAAGAATTCATAAACTGTGTATATTGATTGGATCAAACAAAATGGTAAAAAGGAGGATTTAACTTCTGAGTTTATACTTTTAGCCCATGCAAACCAGTCTTGTATGATCATAATCTGCACAATAAGTCCATCACTGCTGGAACTTGAAGCTCAACAGCACATAGAAGTCTAGTATGCGGATTGGTCAGGTTTTTTAAAATCCCTTAGCTCACAAAACTTTCACAAATTCTAATTTGCAAAAGGACTTTCTAAGTTGCATTCATTTGATCTTGGTGGGGTGGGTTTTTTTTGTTTGTTTGGGGTTTTTTTTTAAGTAAAAATACTGAAATATCAAAAGAAATGACATTTTTCTTAAATGTAGAGCTTTTGTCTCTGAAACAGACTTTGGTTTTGCATTGGCTGTGGGCTGGGTTATTTTATATTCCTTCCTTTTAAGGTGTTTATACCCTTTGGATGACTGAGACATGTGACTGGAGCAGCTATATTTGGTATTTTTAACAAGTATTGCCAAACATATTTTCTTTTTGACTGATATATGGCCAACAAGGCAAAGTTAATTTTTCTGATAAGGGCTGATTTGCCTCCCTGCCTGACACTGCAATATTTATTTCAAAAATACTTAGAATACTATTAAAGAAGCCTTAGAATACACTATGGAGCAGAGCAATAATGCTATAGACACAAATAGAGTTTGGACATAGTCTCAAGTGCAACTGGAGATAATATAAATTGCCTCTGTATCCTGAGAGATTTCAGGAGCAGCTGAAGAGCAGTATTTCTGTATTAGGGGAGCAGAGGCATTGCACAACACCAGCAATGCTGCTGGGCAGTTCGAATATGCCCTTGAACTCAGAAAAGGGCCTCTGGCTGCCTTGTCTGAGCATGTGAAAAGAAAGGAGGAGGTGGACATGCCCTGTGAGCTCCTGCCCTGCACAAGCACTGAGCCAGTCACAGCCCAGGGTCCAGGGGTTGGGCTAGGGCTACCTGGCTGCTAAGTGACTAATCAGCCAGAGTACAAGCTCCAAGGCTTGCTGAGTTTGTGCTGAGCACAGTGGGTGAACCCTTGCTGTGCACAGTGCCCTGCAGGCAGGGGTTAAGCTGTGCTGTGCTGGTGCCTCTCCCACACTGGGACTGGCTCTGATGAAAGTGCTTGCAGAACACAATACTTGCATGTGGCACAATTCATGCAGCAGAGTGATGCTGCAAGCTCTATTTTGTTTTAAAAGACATTGTTTTGTTATGTTTATTTGTAATTTCTTGCATATAACTATTTTCTGCATTTTAAAAATCAACAGGGACACTTGTCAGCAGTTTACCATGGAAAGGAGAAGGGAACTTTTGAACCACTCTAGGCTGTCACCTGCCATTACACAGGCTTACCATATGGTAAGATGTAACCTTTGGATACAATTTTGTGAAGGCTGTGCTGCACAGATGCAAAATTGATTTTTTAAGATGTGAGAATTACCACCCAGGAGATAGCCTTATTCCACCCTCATTGTGCAGATCGTTATGCCTTATGTGTATGTATATAAGTATGTATAAACACAAACTGTGTCTGAATAAAATAACATATGCTAGAAATCAATGCTGAATCTTCTAAGTGTCAAAATAACTGGAGTGATAATAAACCATCAGCAATTTTCATTCATTAAACTGATTTAATGCAATACCAATGGAGAAAAACAAGCACTAATTGCACAGCAAACATATTTCAAGTATCTGTGGTAAATTGGCACAAGCAGATAACAAGCACTGGGTGCAACACTTGGTGTTGCATTCATTTGTAAGTGTCCCCACCCTGGTCTCTTAACTGAATCACTCCTGGCCCCTTTGAATTTTTTCAGAAAAATGTTTCTAGTTACAATGCAAGAATAAAATACAACAGACACACACCATTCTGGAATGATTTGTTTGATAAGCCAGATCATCTACCTCTCATAAAACTTAGAGCAATCAGAGTGATTTTTTCTGAAGTGTAATTTAGCTAATCAGCACATGCTAGCCTGGTAAGCAATGAATAGAATCAGTGTTATTACGGATGGTACTAACAAAACCTGTACTGGTTAATAAAAGGGTTTGCTTACTCAGCTTTAAAAAGCAGAATGACTGGTAGTTACCAGCTGCTTTGCTGGAAGTGCTATATGATGCTTATGAATAAAATAGGACTCAATTTAGGAAGTTGTTGCCAGGTTCAGAAATGGTGATAGTAGAGAAACAAATTAGCTTCCATGTGTTGAGTGTCTCCAAAGTGAGGAGCATTTTGGGTGGTCACTATCACTTTTCTTTCTAATGGCAGCGCAGTGCTATGACTGCTAATGATGTGGAGACTTTCCTGTGTTTATGTTATGTGTGTTACATCCATTAAGTAATTCATGAAAAGATATAACTAAGATTAAAAGACACCAGCCAGCATTATTTAGCCTAATATGAGGCTATGCCCTTTGCAGTTTACATTATGTGAGTGAGTAAAAGATCAAGACTGTTTCTCTCATCAGCTCCAAAGCAATAACAAATCAGTCAAAGTGTGCTGTCCGTGGTCCTAAGTCCAGAGCTATGTTCATGAAAATCTTTGCTCAACTGTTGCCTTGCAGTGTGACATCTTAATTCTCCTGGGTAGGACCCCATAATTCATCAGGAAATGTCATAAACAATATATCATATTTAAATATTTAGAAAGTACGTTAAAGATGAATGGCCTCGTAAAGTCTGTACTAATTTCCCAGGTGCTTTAAAAGTTCCCCAGACATGGGAGAAGACCTGGGGTCTAAAATGGGCCAGGGGGAGGGAGTTCATGAGCAGCATGGGGCTCTGGGCTAAAATGTGTTGTGTGCTTTTTGTCAGAAATCCCACTGGAAAGTGAAAGATTGCCCCCAGTAAATAAAAACTGACATATTGCAAGACAAGAATTAATTTCTACAGACTAACATTTGTTTATGGATAGCTGTTTTGTTGGAAACTTTATGACCAGCTGCAACAACAATCCTTTAGCCTGTTTGGGTGAGGTGCAAGGGCACTAACCCCTCATGGGCACAGAGGGAGAAATAGTTCATCCAGAGCATGTGCCATCCCTGTAACTGAGGGGTAGGTAATGTACAGATGGATCTGACAGCATCTTTATAAAATGAGGTAATTCATGCTGTTGAGGTGTTTGCAAATCTGATACTAGCAGCAATTGGAGCAGGATTCTTCAGAATAAAGAAGAAATAAAACTGTGGTATTAAGCAGAGGATCACGTTGCAAATCACCATCTTTTGTCATCTAGTTTGGGTATGATATTTGATAACGGGGAGAGTGACTCATGCCTTGTTTTGCTTTCAGAACAGGCACTGAAATTTGAGTTAGACTGTCCCCAGTAGAACTGTGATAAAGTAACTTTTTTTCTGAACATTTCAGAGGCTCGTCCCAGTGCTTGTGAGTCCATCTTTAGGGATGCAGCCACCTAAGGGAAAATACAATGGCAAAGGACTTGTTTCTGCTGGCTTATTTTATATTCCTCCTTCTGCTGGCCTTCTGAAATGCAGCTCTATGCCAGAAATTAATTGCAGTGCTGATAATTGCGTGCAGAGCCATAAACACTGAGTTAATATATTGCATATGATTGTGTGTGTGTGTAAATGTCAATCACAGATTACTTGGCAACCTTTTTAGTCATTAAATTTGTGGATGTTTCTTAGGAAAGAAACCTTTGACAATATGAATTCTTGAACCCCAGTGAGATTAAAGCCATGCAGAGATCTGACTGCCCCCCTGCAAACAAATGACATGGAGAAGTTTAACTGATCAGTTGCTGAAAGCTCATCTCTGGGTAAGATTCAAATATATATAACTGTCAAAATCAATGAGGAATATTTCTTGTGGGTTAGCAGTCATATTTTAAGAATGCTGAAAGAAATAGTTTCACAGAAAAAGTATGTCTAGCTATTCCTTCTCATGGCCAGATCAAAATAGAGCATTCATAGAAGTTTTGCTTCTCCTGCAATTTTTACTTCTGTCATCTTTGTAATGTGTTAGTGTCATTCAGTCAATGTGCAAATGCATCTGGTTGTTGCATTTTCAAATGTAACCTCAGTGTTGTTCATCTCACTGACCAAACCCAGTGGAGGATCCAGAGAACTGGTGTTCACATCCCAGGTACCAAACTGAATGCTTGGGGGAAAGAGAAATTTGCTTCACCCTGTAGGTGTTGGAGGACTTTTAAAATCCATTTTCACTATGCATGAAACAGGGTAAGATGGACCAACTTTTTCAATCAGAAGTCTTTTCCTGGTAAATTAATTTGCTAATCAGATGAAATTTGTGTGTGCGAGACAAGTTTCTGCTCTCTGCCAAAACCAAGGGTTGGTTTGTTGTTTTGTTTTGTTTTGTTTTGTTTTGTTTTGTTTCCGTGGGGTTTTTTTTCTCTTTTTCTTTTCAATCTAATATTGAAATATAAACCACTGAAAGTGAAAACTTGTAATTAAAGCCCTGGAATATTTTTCTTTAGGAATGAGTCCTTTTGGAAGAGCAGCACCACAAGTAACTGTCTGTTACTGGCTCTTGTTGTTTCAGCACAGATTTGTACTCTGTGCCTCCATGCTGGTCCCTGGCTGGCTGCCAGGGTGCCTTTCTGGATTCCCCCAGAACCAACTGCCTTGCTGTGACAGGGGTTTTCTAGGGGGTTCCCCTCCATTTTGGATGAGAAAGGGATCAGGAGTGTACTGGGCGCTCTGCTCAATTTTCATGTCCCAGCAAAGCCTTTTTTAGGGAGGTGCCTTCTAAATTATACACCATACACACCTTTAAGTACTTATGTGTGTAGAGCTCACCAGCACTCATGCATCTGGCTCTTCTCAGAACAAAATGTTATCTCTTGGGATGGAATTGAATACATTCCATTTCAAGTAATTTGTCAGAGAATTTCTATTTTCCATGCATAGGAGGAATGCATTTTAATAGTCTTCATAATGCACTCAGATCAATCCCTAGGAAAGATGGATCCAAACCAATACAGCAAACCCCACATTTCTCAAACATTCTCAAATATTTGTCACAATTCACTTTGATTGTTTTCCTGGCTCATTTTAGAGCATTCAAATTTGTCTGGGAAGGGAATTTTAAAGTTAAAACTAAGAAAGAGGATTTGATATTTGTGCATGCACACATTATTTCTATGAATCTCTATGTTTTTTTTAATATGAGAACAGAAATACAGAAAGGATCCCAAAATACAGTAATTTATAAATTTCTTGTTATTAAGAGGAATTTATACTGTGGAAGCTGCCCTAGAACATCGTGAATTTGGTAAAATACAGATGAGAGAAAGAGGTTTATTTCTTAGGCTCATAATAACTAACTTTATTTTCCTGCCTGTATTATCTACTAGTCAAAAGCAGAGGTAATAAGGCATCTTTAGGCAACCACTGGGTAAGTATTGGCATCTTCTCTATGGTCAGATTCGGCCTGAACAAAAAATCCCAAAGCAAAACCCAATCATGCTGGGGCAGCACCAGAGTGACAGCACAGCAGTGGAGCAGCTCGAAATGTGGGAATAATTTAGCATATAGATTAGAGAATTTTGCTGAAGCAGAAAGGCAGTGCCAAGAAAGCTGCCGCTTCTTGGAAGGTGCTAAGAGCTTCCTTCTCCTCTGACAAAAGTCCCACAGTATTTAGGTGCAGGAAGTTATTGTGGTGCTTGGAGAAAGGGGATTTGACAATCACATCAATTATGCTTCTTTTTGTGAGCAATTGCAGGAGCATGATAGGGATTGGACAAGAAGACAAGTCTTGTTCCATGGTATGTTTACCATGGTGTTGCAGAAATACTTTCCCCTTCCCCTGCCCTCCCCTCAGTTAAAGCAAAAAAGCCTCATTAAAAGTCAGTGAAAGACATTGAGTTTTTTATGTACCCATAGATTTGCCATTGCTTTCTGTGTTGCTTGTGAGAGTTCAGACTGACTGTAATGATTCAAAACTGTCCTTTCTGTAACTCTATTTTCTGCAGTTAAATTAAACCAGGAGGGAATTAGCCCCTTTGATAGTTTTCTTCCAAAGCTGGTTGGAAGTGTTGTACATGTGGAAAATGAGATTTTAAATGGAAGGAGAATGACTCACATTAATTTAAAACCCAAACTAAAGAGATAATTGCATACACTATAACTTCTGTTATAATGAGGAGTTAGTCATAAGTGATTACATAAATTTTAGAGTTCAAATTATTTAAAAAAAATGTTTAGGGTTAAATCCTGTCATGGCTGGAACTGAAAACGCAGAGGCATCCTGCCTCCTTTGCAGAGAGACTGCTGCTGGCCAGACTAAAATTTATTGCGATGGGCTCAGAGATTTGCTGAGGAAACATTTTGTTGTTTACCCCAGGCCACTCACTTTTGCAGTCAGTCTTGCCACTTTTTGGCCAATATCATATTTATTCCTTATCCTTAGAGTTTCCTGGGCTTTGTATCCAGATTTTCTCTCTAAAAGACAAAAAACTTTTCCTATTATTTCTGCCTCCTCTTCTTTTTAACAAAAGACAATCCCATAGTGTTTTTAAAAGGCAATTCCTAATGTGAAATAGGAAAATACCATTTCTATATAAACCGTGGAAGAGAGGCCCAGTTCTGTGGAGATCTGGTTCCTAATTCAGTTAGACTAACTGGATTGATTTGAATTACAGTGGTAGGCTTAGTTAATGCAACCAAAGGAAAAAAATAGTTAGTTATGTTTTGTATCAGCAAGCCTATATTCCAAATGCTTGGTGAAAACAGATAGATGGCTAAACCATCATATGGGGGCGAGTCATGCAGATGGCTGGGAAAATCACAGCAGTGCTACATGCTGGTGTTTGTTTTGAAGGGTTACATACTTTGGAGTCTCATTTCATCTTAACACACATCAGTCTTGCCAGTACTCAGGAAAAAAGCCTTTTTTTCAAATATAATGGATTTTTTGAATGCTTATTTTCAGATCCTATCAAATTCCAAGTTCTTAAAAGAAAACAACAAAGCAACATCTCTCTCCAACCCAAAGCCTGATGTTTTGTACATAACAGAGTAATTTTGTTTTAAAATCAGAGATCAGATTTGAAATATCTCAATAGAGGGGTAGTTTCTTTTATGGTCTTTAAAAAAGCTTAGTGTATCAGCAGTTCTGATATTTTCTTATGTTTTACTCATATTATTAGAAGTATTTCAGTGTTCTTTACTCAGTTATCCCATCTTCAGTCTTGGCTCTTCTTGTTTGTCACAGATACCTCAGGGAAGTAAAAAACTGAAAATGTTTCAGTAACTTAGAAGGGCATGTTCCCATCATTTGGCATTCAGACCTTCCCCTGGCATAAAAAGGAACTTTGCTTTTAGAGAGATGTCAGTGTGGCAGCTCTTACAAAGTAAAACTGATAGGCGGCTGCTGCTGCATGGCTTTCTTTCCTGTAATAGAAAGATTTAGCTCAAATAAGTGTGTCCTGCATGAAATCACATTGCTCAGCTGGGTGTTAGGATGATGACTCACTAGTTTTTCTAGTCAGGGACATTATGGTGCCACATGTGGCCTTTTCCTGATGAACAGGGTTGTCTCCCTCCTGTGGTACCATGACGGGTTCCTGCAGCCTCCTGGCCCAGCGTGATGATGAGCTGAAGGCCAGTTGCTGGCACTGGCTCTCAGGAGGGCATCTGGGACCTTGGGAGGTCATTTCTCTATTTTCCAGCCTTTTCTTGAATCTAGGACAAGACTCCTCTCTTCCTGTGTTTCTGGGGTTTGTTTTTAGGAGATGGGACAAAAACAGTGACATCCTGGGGAGTGATGGAAATTCCAGTTCATTTGATTGGGCAGTTCCTTGGAACTAATGAGCTGTGTCACCATTACAAAAAATGTACAACACCCTGAGCTCTGATGGGGATCCTCTTCTACAGTCAAACAGTAAACAGATACATATGTTCACCTCATTTCCATTTTCTCTTGCAATTTGTTATACACTAAATTGATTTTTCTTCCTTCTTTTTCTCGCAAATTCTCTCATTAAATTAAATAGTCTGAGAGGAATAGCCATTAAACCTTCATTTCTAATTAATTAAGTGGTTTAAAATCTAGGTCTTTGAACACTTCCCTAATTAATTGTGTAAAGCTGGATACAAAGTTAACAGGGAATGAAAGAGTATTACTTTAGGGAAGTGTTTTACAATAAACTAGGAAGCTACCAACCAATGCAGGAGCTGTAAGACATTGGCATTCCTACAGGCTAGAGAGGAAGTCTCTTTCCAACAGTGATGGGAGTGAAACCTCTCACAGTTAAATCCCAATTATAAACCTGTATAATACCAGGGGAGCTCTGTTATTCAGTGCTGATAGAATCTCTGTGTCCATCACACAACATATGAGCCCTCTTACCCTGTTCTGCCTTCAGCTTCTTCTTTCCCTCTCCTTCCTCAGCATTTTCAATAGCTCCTTTAGAAATATGGAGCGGGGGGTGGGGGGGTGGGGAATCTCTCCTGAGCATTTTGATTTCTGCTTCTCATGCAGTCAAATATTTGCTCTGCCCCTTCTCAGTTGTGGATGTCACATTTCATTGAGGATTTTCTATGATAAGTCCCTTTCAAGCCAGCATGTCCAGCTATTCTGTTTCCCACCTTTAAGAAACTTCAGTACTTGACATTTTGCAGTTTTAAAATCAGTGTTACTCTGCCACTGGATTTACATAATTCAGCAGTTCCCAATATTATTGACTACCTCACTAGTTTTACTGTAACTGTGAATTTTATTAATGATCACTTATATCTGCATCTAAACGCAATGTACAGCAGCACAGAGCTGAGGCAGACACTTAAATTTAAATTTATGCTTTAAGATTTATCAGTTCTATAATTTAAATCCATTTAGCATTAACTTTGTTGTGTAGTGTCATAGTGCTCTTTTCAGTTAGAGCATCTTCTGGAACTAAATCAAATTTGTTCCATCAGCATAGCTACTTTTACAGCCAAGTTTGTACTTTAATGGTAAGACAACTTGAATTTCATTTGAGATGGCTTATTTTCCATGCAGCCATATATACTGTAAATAAGTAAATTCCTAAGTCCTGATTCTTTATTGATTGCATATCTTTGGATATTATTTGATCCTGGGAGGTTTGGTCTTTCCCAGAGCCATGGAGTTCCTTGTGTTTCACGGGCTGCTATGACTCAGCATGGGGAGCACACAAACCCGATCTTGTGAAGATCCAAGGGCACAGGAGAACATGCCCTATTTCCCAGGCTGAGCACAGCACTGTGTGTTGCACAGGTGTGTTCTGCCAGGAGAGTTTGCATGCATCCACTGCCAGGCAGCACCTGGTGTTGGGCAGTAAATGCACAGAGCCACTGAGGCAAGACAGGCTGCAATTATTTCGGTCCATGAAAGACTCAGATCTGTGTTAGGTATTTATGAAGAATTCATTCCCACCCCCTGCTTAGTCAAGATGAGAACATTCTTCCTTCCCTCCCTTCTTTCCTTCCTTCCTTCCTTCCTTCCCTTCTTTTCCTTCCTTTTTAATATCCCAAGACTACAAAAGACAATCCCATCAAGAGCATGCTTGGGTCTTGATGAAAGCTTCTGTTACAAGAAATAAAACCACACGATATGAAATATCTTCTGAGAGAACAAAGCAATCCATCAGTTTATAAAGTGGATTTTATTATTTGGTCACCTGCAATAGCAAGGGACTGGGCTGAATACTCCAGAATGTCTTTCCAGTCCAGTGTACTGTGATTAGAAACACAGGAAGCAGCAAATATATACCCCTGGATATCAGGTCTCTGCAATGATTCTTTATTGAACTCCAAGGTCAGTGCAAGACCTATTGTGTGGATAATCAAAATCCTTGCTATTTCCAGACCAACTTCTCACAACAGTTGTGCTCCACAAGAGCAGCAAAACCACAGATGAAGATTCGTGGAACCACTGGGGTCATCTAATACACTGCCTCAGAGTTACAAGCTCCACATCATAAACCCTTTTCATAAATATATGAACATAGAAGATAAAACTGAACTATGGAATTAGCTCCTGTCTGCAGTAGAGGCAATGACAGAGCCTGTTTTAACCAGAATTTACTACCGAATCCTATTCCTTCAGCACATTTTTCCCTTGCCCTTGCCTCCACTTATTTTCACAAATCCAGTTTTGAGGTTGTTTCTGGCTTAGATGCTCTGGAGCGCATGGGAGAGACAGAGGCAGCACTACTGGTGACACTTGGATGATACATTTCCACATCCAGGCTAGTCCCTTGGCAGTTATGTGTCAAGAACAGGGGATGAATGAAACAGATTAGCACAGAGTGAGATTTCCGTGTGGTATAAATTGGCATAGCTTCTTTGGGCAGCTTTTTTACTAAATAAAATGGTTTTTTACCTCTTGGAGGTGTGAACCATAAATTGAAGAAGAATTAAAACTGAAAAATAAATAAACCCCATATATGTGCTGGTTTAGTTTCAGAGTTTAGTCAGATGCATTATTCTCATTATGAGGTCTGCTATTTATTCACACTTTTTTTCCTTGGCATCTGTCTCTTAGCAGACAGCACTGAATACTTGCAATTTCTAAGGACTCTCTAATTAAAGAAAGATGTTCATTTTGTAGCCTCTTTGCCCCCTAAAAAACTAAAAGGAGAAGACATCCAGTGTGAGGCAATGAAATCATCTGCCTCCAGCATATCATCATGAAGACTGTTTGAATAATTCCCTTGCCTTACATGTCATTAGTGGATCAGCTGTCAGCCCAGAGATCATGAGGAGGAGCAAAAAACTGCCCACCCAATAACTTCTGTCTCTGCTCTTTCATAGCAAAGTCCTGTCTCCCTGCTGAGAGATGCTGCAGCTTCCACTCAGGAGTGAAACAGAAACATGGCACCATGTGGGTAGCAAAAATAGTAAGATTTTCCCTGATGTTATTTCATTTTAAGACAAAACAAAATAAACACTCTGCCCTTCTCTCCCACCCCCACAAAAAACCCCCACCAAACCTAAACACTTAGCTTCTCCTCCTTCCTAAGTCAGTAACACTCCTGGTAATGCAGTGAGGCCAATCTTTTTGCTGATCAGACTGACTGCAGACACATTAGCCATGCAGAGCAGATGCTGCAGTCCTGTTGTGTGTGCGGTTCTCATTCAAAACATTGAAAATCCTGTTTTTCCCTGACAGTTCTACATACATGTTTTGGAAGAGAGGTATGTTACAGAGGGCTGAGCAAGAGAAAAGAGTAAGTTTCCCATTCTTAGACCAAATCCTATAGTATTAAAGTGTTTTGATTCAATGTCCTAATTTTAAAATGTGGTAATAATAACTAGCTGTCCCTTAAAATGCTGGGGTTTGCAGTGCTCTCTCTGGATCTAATGATTGCCAGTGAGCTTTGCTCTTGCTGGTGTCTATAACTCACCTTGCACAAAAGACTTTATTTTCCCTAAATTTGCCTTTTGGGGCTCCTACAAAGTGAACAGTGAATGCTTTCAAATTTTGTGTGTCTGCACTTTGAAGACTGAGGAAAGCCAATACAAGCCCTGTCTCTTATAATAAAGAAAAAGCCAGTGGCCTTTTTCCATATGAAAACTGCTTTGAAAATGTAAAAGTATTAACAGTTAATTGTTAAAACTACATATCCATTCACTTACCCAAGTTTCCTCTCACACAGAGCCCCAGGGAGGTGGTTTGAGGATTAGGGAACCAGCAGCTATTTCACAGCTACATTTAAAGACCAATTTGTACCTGTGTGGCCTGGTGCTATTGACAGTGCTGGGACTCCAGCAAGCACCTGTAGGGTCTCTGCTTTAATTTACTGAGCAGCTGGGAGGTAAATGATGGTATTTCAGAGCTACTACAGGAGAAGCAAAGCTCTGCCTGTAGGCCAGTATTTAGCCAGAGCTTGGGTGGATCAGAATTAAATTTGCTAAAGAAAAGGAAAGCAACTATAAAAATTAATACTTTTTTTCCATTTCCAGAAGGAAGTGTTAGTCCTGGTAGTGCCTCAGATGAGCACCTCCTGAAGCTGGGTATGTCTGCTGGGCAGTGTTGTATCAAGCCTTTTCATTTCTTAATTTCTCAATATCCTTGACTGTCAATATTTAGACTAATCCTAAATTTGGGATAGAAGGTTATAATAGATTTGGTTCAAACTGCTATCAGGATAATGGGTAAGTTTCAGACTGCAAAGATCCGCATGGGTTAGACAATCCCTCAATTCCCAAGTAGCAGCTTGGCATTATTGTTTTCATATCAGCCACATCTATATTGTGTATAAATTGCTTTGGGATCTTTGGAGTGAAAGGCTTTAGATAAGTGTAAATTATTGTGTGGCCTGTAATTATTTTGAAGTGGTGATTGCTGGACCGTGCTTTTTATTTGTATTGCAGGGCATTATGATTTTGGTACATTGATATGGCAGCTTCAGAATTGGAGGAAAAATATGTTCTGAGACTTTGATTTATGTTTTTCTATTCTATTCTTTGAGCATAGGTAGGAGGGCAAGAAGGAAAGCATGAACGTTTAGTGAACGTGCTCATGCAGTGTAATTCATCTTTGAGACTGAAACAGCAGGTTTATAAACTTGGTTAAGCAAACTCCAATTTCTTTGCTGTTTTTCTTACACCTGCTGGAAGTACTTTTGAAACATCATGCACTTTAATAAAAATGTATTTTCAAAATGATTTGGAAAACATACTGAAATCAAAATAATGGCTGGGTTATGTGTTTGGAGCTGATATCCTCTTATTGTGTGTGCAGGATGGCTGTGCTGCATTTGTCTAAGAAGTTATAAGTAAATGTACAGAACAGTGCTTTCCTACAGATACTGTAGCTGCCAGTCAAGCCTTCATTTGAGGCCTTCAGCACCCCAATAAGCATAAATTGTAGTATTTTACCAAAACTGAGTGCAGGATAAAATAATTTCTAGATTTATTTGTTAGAAGATTGCACAATTGCTGGAGAGTAGGTGCAGTTGCATATTAGACTTTGTTCTTGACAAATTCTTCCCAACACTGTGAGTCCCACAGGTCTTCAACAGCCCTGTGGGAACTACTGAGAGGTTCACAGCCCAAGAGAAAGACGAAACTATTCTGGTCTCATAACTTCTTCTTTGGTTACTTTAAGGATTGTGACATTGTAATTTCCATTGAAATATCCCTGGTTCATTGTGAAGTACAGGAGTGTGACCCATTCTGTTTCTCCCCACATAGTTTTCTACCTTTTTTATAACCAGAATATGAAAAGGATGCTAAAGTATAAGGAAATTATTTCTGTGTATGTTTAAGTGCTAGTGGAATGAGCAGCTGGCAGCAATGTTGTGTCTCATTAACAAGGCAGTATTTCCTAACTAGTTGGATGTGATACTTGATGTCACTAAACCTCCCTGATGTATATGTGTGAAGGTACATCTGTACATGTCAATGAGATGCAAATATCTTATCATCCTAACAAAAGGAAGTAAATGCATTCCCAATGATTTTTGGGCAGCCAAAACTTTCACAGCTTGTCAGCTGAAGTGCAGCAGCAATCACAGTGGCTGAGCAGTGTGGGCTTGTGACTGACACACTTGTGACTGTAAAGAAAAATAGAGATAAGGGGATTTCAGATGTTTTCTTATGGAAAAGGCATCACAAATCTGAAAACAGTGGGAAATGTAATACGTGGAAGAAGAGGACTGTCTTCCAGGAACATGTTAAGCAGATGTATTTATGTTGTGAGCAATAGCAGTGAGGGCATAGCATGGCTAAATCTGTTCTTGGACTGCAACCCTGTAGTAGGGATCCTTTTTGTAGGGATTATACCTAAAATATGATGTTTAGTGTCTCTTTCATTACTGGTGCTTTGGGCAAGTTCTTTCAGATTTCCTGTGTTTTGTGTTCTCCCATTGTCATTTAAGTTGTTTAAGTTTTTTCCCTGGCAAGCCTTTTCCTTGTACAATCCTGCATTTTCATTTGCTGAAGCAACCATCTGAGATTGTGTGGAATCCTTAGTTTACCGGGGGAGTTCACTTTCAGATATCAACACTGCCAGAACAACTGCTAGCAGCTTGCCTGAGGCTTTCCTGCCCCAGAGATGGGGGGGACTAAGCAATGGCCCTCCTAACAAACACCTTGGAGTCCTGAGCTGCAGTCCTTCTGACATGGTTGTTGGCTATCCCATGTTTCAACCTGTTTGATTAAATGATAGGCTTTGTCATGACAAAGGAACACACTGCAATGGACTGACCTTTGCTTTGATGGACTAGTTGAGCCCTGTTATTGTTTCCCTGATGGTCTGGGGCTGATGTCTTAATCCAAGTGTTTTCATATCAGATAAAGCTGATCAGTTATCCTGCCTCAGAGATGGGGCTAACACATGACCCAAAATAAGCCAAACCAGTAAATTTATACTGTAAGAAGAGTAAACCAGAAGATGAATCACTCATCTGCTTTTTTTGTACATATGGCAGAGTTAGGGCCTTCTTCAGTGCCCTGGGAGTCTTGTAAAAACATTTTTAAAGTGGGAAGACAGGACTACATGTCTTGTAGGGATCGGAGACTTTGGGTTGTCTTCAGGGGTAGAGAAAGTGTCTTTTCATTTCTGATGGTGATGTTCCTTGCTGCTTGAGCAAACTGCTCTGCAATGTTCTAGGAAAAGTACTCATTTGATGATAGATTTTCTTTCATCTGTATAAAAAATTATCATGTTATGTGCTATTAGATTTACACAGAGTGAAGGAAGGGAGAGTTTTGGTCTTGCTATTCAGTAGCATTGAAGCATAATGTTAGAAATAATTATGGTTTCGGTTCCATTCTTCTCTCTTACGCCTACAGGTGATAGCATGCCTCTAAGATTTTGCTGAGGTTTGTATTAACCCAGAGAGATGAAGGAAAAGGGCCTATGTAGCAAAATTTTTCTCTCTCTCCCTTCTTTTATTCATTTATTTTTTTTCTGTTTTCATTGAACTTTTGTGGTTTGTTTAACCTTGAAATCATCTTTCCTGCAGCCTCTAAAACCTTACATAAAAACACCTACTCCCCCACTTCAGTCTCCATAGCTACAAACAATGAATTTAAACTTCAAACTCTTTAAATAAAGTGCATTTTGTTGTTGTTGTTGTTGTTTTGTTTGTTTGTTTGTTTTTTTCATTCTGGCTTTACTGGCAACTGATTTCAGGATGACACCTCTACATACAAACAGTTCAGGGTAAAATTTCTCACCCCAACACAAGGGCTCAGCATGAATTTTGCTTGCATGTGATGCCTAGTGCAGATATCCCAGATGCAGAAGGAATTGTGGGATAATGTCATGCTCTGCCATAGTAAACTTGGCAAAGCCTTGACAAGTTTTCAGGGCTACCTGTTAGGTACATAAGTACTTAGAAAACTGGACTAGCTCTCAGTGTGGGAATACTTGCACTTTTTCAGAGGTTTAGCTACTACCTGGAGTCTGATCTGCAAAAAAAAGGGGAGTTGCTTCCGGATGGTTTGTTATATGTCATGAAAATAAGGGAGAGGAACCTACTTAGACAAAATACTCTCAGTCTTGCTTGACATTTCATTCAAGCTTGTGTGCTAATCTTGGACCTTTGATAAATCCTCTCTAGACTGGATTTTGGCTATGGCCTCAACCCAGAAATCTGATGCTCAGGCCTGTTTTCAGGAAGCAAGAACATCCTTGGAGAATCAGCACTGGACAGGGCTTTGATGTTCTTGCAGACCCAGAGCTCTGCATGGTGTTCAGTGTTTTCCATGACAAGCAAGATTATAAGGCTTAAAGAAGCATAAGCTTGTACAGAAAGACATTTAACACTACTTTTGGCTTGTCTCCAGTATTTTGTGGTGCCTCCTGAGTGTGGTGTAATGAGACAGGGAACATGGCCATGCAGGTAGGGAGATGCTTAGCTGTGTTCCTGTAAATCTTCACAAATGCAAAAAATATTACTCATCCTGTAGGTCTCACATGGTAGAAATATTGAATCCTGTTAGCAGTGTGAGTAATAGTTTTGCATGAAATTAAATCTACTTCCCAAACAGGTTCAGGTTCACCTTTTTCTTTTTATAATGCAATAGCTTGTGCAAATAGAAGGCTAAATGAATGCAGTGAGATGGACCACAGTGCTCCTGAGGTCTACTCAGACTTTGTGTGAGATCGAAGAAAACGAGTTTGTTTTTCTTTCCTGAAGTTCCTCACGTGTAAAGTATGTGTATCTGTCAATAAAATGGGGTTTGAGAATTAGTGTGCTAAAGAAAATCAATATGGTTTTGCAGCTGGATTGCTGGATTTTTGCTTTGTTTTGCTTTGCTTTCTGAGATAGTATTGGCTATTACTCTGAACCTTCATTTAAAAGTGAAAAGGACTGAAGGTTGTTCTTTTCTTATTCCCTGTTTGAGTCTGGGAACAAGCACACACTAAACAGACTGGGGGGATCCTTTGCTTCTGCCACTGCCTGTGATCCATCAGAATTCATTTAGCAGCCCAGAGAGATCTGCTAAGAGGTACAGTGTAAAATGCTGCTTATAAAGTCACCTACTGCCTGTGCAGGTTCAGTTCGTTCAGGCTCAGACCATTTTCTCTTGCCTCTGCTTACAGTTTCTATTTCAAACACCACTTGCTCCTCTTCCTTGGTAACAAGGCAGTTGTATGCAGGCTGTTTTTCACTTCCATCACTTCTCACCACATACTCCCAGCACTGAATCACTGATATGAAGACTATTTCCATGACATTCCATGTTTGCAGGCATAATCTAGTCCAAAAATATCATTGTTATTGTAACAGGGAGGATTTTTTTTCATCTTCTGGCTGTAATTTAATACTATTCACCTTGACTTTTACAGAAAGTTAACTAAAGGAATCATTGTGCACCAGAATATTTTACTGCACCTTTTGTTTCTAAAAAGAGCTACAAATATTTAATCTAAATATTTTACATTAAAATAAATTTAATGAATAATAACAGAAAGTAATCATAACAAATGTACTCTTATACTTCAGTGGATATTGGATTATATAAATGATGTGTGTGTTTGTTTCTTCATCAGTTCCATATATTGAACTGGATGTTATAAGCTCTGAGCGTGTCTCTCAGCAATGGTGTGAATGTTCCTTGGTTAGAAATCATCCTGCAAAACCTGAACACAGTAAACTGTTAGGGAATTTTGGGGTGGCAAAAGGAGTGAATGTAGGTGCAGTGAGTAAGACAACACCTTGCAGGGATAACACAGTGCTTTCCCAGTGGGAGAGGTGTGCACTCGGAGAAACCCTTCACTCCAGTAACCAAACATTGTGCGTTAACAGAGCAGCAGCAGCTCCTGGCACTGCAGCCAGGCTGAAGCCTGGCATCCCACTGATTTATTGAGTCTGTCTGAAGTTGAGCTTTACCTGAGAGAATTCTCCTTCACATTCCCTTCATCAGCTGCAGCCAGATCGAAGGCTGCAGTGCATGTGGGATCGTGCATGTATGAACACACACATGTGTACAGTTTTCTGGGATACCTTGAGCTGTGTGTGAACTTGCTGGCCATAACCTGCAGTGTATGATAACTGCCACGCTTTCCACTGACACCTGTTTGGAGTAACAGAGAGATACAGAGGATTTTTGGAAAGCTGACTGGAGGGAGGCTATGCCCTGTCTGTGTCTCACACAATCCCAGCATCAACACACAGCACAGCTCCCTGTGGTTAATAATTCTGAGGAAGCCAGGAGACTAGCAGTGATCCTGACTCAGCCTCTCTTGCAGCATTAAAACTTCTTCATCCAGAAACAGAGAAGTCTGTAATCTGATTATGAACTGCTATGAATTAAAGATTGAGTTCACTCCTGTCAATAGCTGCCAACATATGTGAGCACGGAATTAGGCCCTTGGTATGTGGAAGAGCAATAAGAGTAAATTTTATGCACTTACATAAGAGAAAAGAAAGCAAACAGCTATAGAAAAACATGTTGTCATGAAGTATATATAGGTACCTATATACACATTAATTTTTTATTTCTTAGAATGGTGATTATACAATTCGTGTACTGTGACTAAAAAAAAAAGGAAGAAACTTGTGGGGATTTTTTTCTTTAAAGTACATAAGGCTTAGAAAGCAAGAGGCAAGAAAATATGTGGCTGGGGAACTATATCAGGAGGTTACTGCAGGACTTGAATAGTGATCAGGAACCTCTGGGAAACACCACCTCCAGCAGCAGTTCTGCTGCTCACAGCCACTCACTGCATTTGACAGTGGGGCAGGCAGAGTTTTCTATCAGAAGCAGGGATTTCCTTTTCACTTAAACTTTCTGGATAACATAATCAATTTTCTTGGCTTATCATGTAGATTTTTTTACTCATTTTAAATATTTCAGGAAGGAGGTTCATTCAGTGTACTGAGGGGCTGCTCCAACACTAGCAGGTACCACCTGCTCTATTGCAAAATGTAACAGAAGCATCTGCTCCCAGCTTTAATATTCTCTAGCATATTTTGGTAATCACTCAGTTATTTAATTGCACCCTAAAGGCACTGAAATTTTTGGAAACCTCCTTGCAGGGCTAATGTGGATACTCTCATTAGCAGTCAACAACCAGGGTGAGCTGCATTTTTGCTAAGCAGCCAGTTCCCAAAGATTACACCTATGGAAATTAATGGCCACATGAAGGAACCGGAGGGATGGCAGGGAATGACATTAATGGAGAAGTGAGCAGGGGAGTGCTGCTCTGTTGGCTTGTTGTGGAATCCCACTCTATCGATCTGCCTTGCTTCTGAGATATTTTATAATGACAAACCATGCACTTACAGAGACTTTACAACTCCAGCCCTTGTTGGGTTCATCCTCTAATTAAGTTCTACCTTGTGAGAGCAGGAGGATAATCAGCAAACTTTACACTTTCTAGGAATAGATATCTTAAAATTTGTAGAAATTCCTTTAAAAACAATGCCAGCAAATTATTGATGTTATCTCTGTCTTTGGCAGCTTTTTTACCCAAGCTGCTTTTTCTTTGTTATTGTAAGAAGAGAATTCTGTGTTAGCTTAAAGCTGGCTTTGGGGTTTGCATGGAAGGTCAGCCACCGTGAAGCATAAAATCAAGTATAAAAACTTTACACAAATTCTCAAAGGAGCATAAAAAAATCCACAGGTACTTAGTCCAACTAAAAACATCACGACTTCATTCTGTCTTAAAGTAGTTCCTGTGTGATACTGTTAAACACAAGTGTATTTCAAGGTGAAGGAGAATGTCTTTGAATCTTCCAGGCTGCTACTCTGCTTGCTTAAGCTCCTGGTGACAGTAACTTGAAGTCATCATATTCTTTTTAGAACAAATGTTTGGGCAGAGTATGGTGAAAGTTAGCCAGTTAGCCCTTTTCCCAATCTGCCATTTAAGTCATGCCCTCCTCCACACCAACCAAAGAACCTTTGAGTTGAATCATAAGTCTCATTTTTATGTGAGGTCTTTTTTTTTTTCCCATCTATATCCATTAAGTTTCACTCCTGCCTGCATATGATAGAGGGAGGTGAAAGAGCACTGCTGAGCCCCTGATATGCTTGCTAAATGTGTTTTTTATTGCTCAAAATCCAATAAATTTGATAAGGTGAAAGAGGCTAATGTGAGTGAGTCCTGCAGGCTAGAGGCCAGCCTGGATGCCTCACTTGTGGTGTGTGGAGATCATCTTGCCTGGGCTAGGAGGGACCTTCTTGCTGTGCCTTTCCTTGGGAAATGACTTTTCTCAATTTCACTGCAGCAAACATTTCTGACTGCTCTCCCCACTCTGAAGGCGATGTTTGTACCCAGAGCCAGTTCTTGTACCGGGCTGCCTTGGCAGATTTGTGCAAAATGAGCAGAAGATCAGACTTTTCCTCACCAGCTCAATCTCTTTTGCCATCCATTTGCAGCAGCACCTGCCTTTGAGTTCGAGTTAAGAAGTGCAAAATGAATTTTGACTGTGGAATACTGTGTTTAGGATGATTTAAAGCAGATTTTCTTCCAGGAAATTAGAATCTTCAGAAAATGATCCCCATTTAAAAGAGCTCTGGCAGACGTCTGAAGTCACGATGAGGTTTACAAGCACAGTTGAAGGTTCCCATAGTCCTCTGGGAGTATGTGTTGAGCTCTCAACCTTCTCCGTTTGCCTGTCCCTCCCTTGCAGAGCAGGATAAACCCTTGACTCAACTCCAGGCCTGAATCTTGGTCATTCTGGGCAGGTGCTTGGAGGAAACAGATGCCTGTATGGAGTTTGTTTACACCACCCTAAGTACAGCTTGAAGTCTTTAGCAAAATTATTATTTTCTTGCATTGCTACCTTTTGGACAAATGCTTTGTATGGTTTCTTCAAATTACTTTAAAAAAAAAAAAAGAAGTAAAAAAGGGGAGAGTAGGGAGGAAAACAAGACAGAACCAGAGAACAAACTCAACCTGGGGCCTGAATATTTAAAAGTCATTTTATTTTTGAGCAATAGCTTGCTGTGCTGGGAGTATAACTTTTGATACAGTATCAAATAGTGCTCAGAAGCCTCTCTCTTGAAAGAACAGATGCTTTAGAGATGCCTAAAGCTGAAGACTCATGCAGTGAGAGACTCCAAATCAGCAGTTTCTTTGGGAGATTTGTGCCATGGCTTCTGGCTGCAGTTTGTCCTTTTTCTTCTTCGCTTCCCCTTGAACAGACTTTACCTGCCCTGGCTGCAGTTTCATGCACCCCTCAAAGACACTTCAGGAATGCCTTGGTGTGTGGCACACTGTGTCTTGTTTTACCAGGAGGTTACTCTGAAGTAGAAGTCATTTAAGGGTATTATGTATATACAACATTGCTTGATCATTATCAGCCTGAGGTGCCACAATCTGCTCATAGAGCTTACCAGCTTCCATTTCCAAACCCTGGCTTTGGTTCCAGCTCTTGGTTGGACCAGCAGAAAGAGCATTTTGTGTGTTTCTGGCAAGTCCTGCTGAGGACTCTGGAGGGTACGGATTTTCAGACTGTACCACAAACAAACTCGTTATTTGGGTGAAAGTCTAATCAGAGCTGCATTACTTCTGATCCAGGGGGAAGCGTGGAGCTGTTGCAGCACTTAACAAAGCGCGGTGATTTCGGAATCCCCGTGGGCTGGCAGTGGACGTGAGGCTGATGCTTGTGTCTTGTACCTGTGTTACATAAGAACGCTCGTATCCCGCTACCGCAGAGGGCTGGAGTTGCTTTGGAGGGAAGAGGTGGCAGGAGGGAACGGGGAAGGGAAAAAGGAAGGAAAAAAAACAAGCGGGGAGCACGGAGGAAAAAGCAGCCAGCATAAACTTTCTGCTGTAATCTTACTAATTTCAGCTGAGAGCGCTGCGGGGCTCGGCTTTCACAGAGAGGGGCTCACCTTGGCTCAGACTCTGCTCCCCGGCCCCGCGGGCGAGGGCGGCGGGGCTGCACCCGAGCCCCACTCCATCTCAGCCCCAGTCCCAGCTCGGTCCCGGTCCGGCGGGCGGGGCGGTGCCGGTGCCGGGCGGGGCGGAGCGGGCGGGCGGCCCCCGCCGGGCGGAGCTGTCGCGGCTCCCCGGGGTGCGGAGCATCGTAGCCGGAGCATCGCAGCCGGAGCCCCCCGGCCGCTCGGAGGCGCCGGGAGGGAGCCGCGGGCGCCCCGTGCCCGCCCGGCGCCGCCGGCAACATGAACCAGACGGCGACGGTGTCCCACCACGTCCAGTGCCACTCGTCGCGGGCCGTCAAGGTAGGGCGGGCGGCACCGGGGGCTCTCCGGCCGCCTCCGCGCCCCTCACCTGCCCTGTGGGCGTGGGCAGAGGTCGCGGCGAGGCGAGTGACAACTTGGCCTGTTGGTCCCGCCCGGCATCGCAACCGGCTCCGAGCGAGCCCTTCGCGGGTCGGTGCCCTAAGTTAGCCCCGGAGGAGGCGGCGGCTGGGCACGGAGCTGGGGTTGCCTCCCGAATCACTGCTCCGTTCTACCGGTGCGGTACAGGCTTTGCTTGAGGCGTTCAGTGTGAAATCGAGTTGTCAGTCACGGTGTTGCCGCTGTCCGGTCGAAACGCTGCGGGACGGGGCGAGGCGGTGTGTGTGCTGCTGGTGGTGTCCACGCGAGTGAGAGTTGTGTGGGTGCCGTGGCTGGGCAGAGAGGGTGGTGGTGAAGGAACAGCCAGGGGGAATAGCGGGCTCTCTCCTTGACTGCCTCCTTCCCCAGCCTCTGACACCAGCCTGCCTTTGCAGTGATAGAAAACTACTTTCTAGCGGGGTTACTGCGCTCTACAGTGATAAAATGAAATCCCTAACTAGATTGGTATTCAGTAGGAAGTACCTCTGCAGAAGTAACTGATTTTTTTTTCTGAAATAAAATAACAGTGCAATCAGTGATGTTTGATCAGTGATTCTTAGTTCTGGAAAAACCAACACCGAGAAATTTTACACCAGCTATTTTGTTTCATAAAATGATGTGAAAGCCTGAAAAGTTCACTTCAGTGCCTTGCTGTCGGTGACTCACCGTGGCCCCGTGTGGGGTTGTGCAGGGATTGGTGTGGGGTGAGGAAACTTGCTGGGGCTTCTCTCCCTTCTCAGAAAAGCTGGGGGAGTTGAGGTTTGTTTGTCTTCCCAGAAGGAGCAGGTGAACTGCACATCAGGTTAGGAAATTGTCAGTTGGGCTTTATCCTGTTAGTGCTGGGAATAAAAATCATGACTTAGAGCTGAGGCAGGAGGGGATTAAAGGTATAAATCTTCGATTAACACTGCCATTTTTATATAGACTGCATTAAGCTTTGCAGTGTATAATCAGTGATGCAGAATGTCTACAGGCTCGGGGACAAGGTGAGGTTTACCTGTGGCTCTAAGGCTGACCAGTTGTGTAATGCATAACTGTATCCATCACACCATAAACGGCTGGTTTGTTCATGCTCAAATGGGCAAGGTCATGGGAAGTGATGAATTACAATTGCCCTGGCCTACTTCAAAGAGTCAGCAAATATACTATTAAATTGCCTAAAACCATTTCATCCTCTCTAGGTCTGTCTCTGAAAGTACCAGAGAACAGAGAGCAGTCTGGTACTTGCTCTGAGAAGTATTCCTTTCTTATATTTGGGACAGCCAGTACTAATTTTTCACTGGCAGCAACATTTATTAAATTCATTTGTTTGAACTTCTAAGCCAAAATAAAACAACCAATATCAATATGCCATTAAAAAAAAAAGACCCACACAAGTCAATAGTCTTCAAAAAGAGAGAACATGAATCAGAAACTTCTAGACATGAGTCCATTTTACAACCAACACAGTAATACTGATGCTATTAGAAAAGTGTCTCATTTTTCTGCTCGTAATTCAATGTGTCAGGTGTAAAATCTGCTTTATAAATAGTTTCAAGCGCTTCAATGCTGGGCCAATGGATACTCCAGGAGAAAGTATTTATGACTATAGAGGAGCAGTAACTGCCCTGTGGTAATGAGGACATTGTATTGGAAATTACTTCGAAAATACTTTGTTAGTGACCAGACAAATATGAATTGCATATTAACCATAACTTGCCAAGAAACAGTGTTAGTTCCAACAATTATGAAAACTCAAGAAAAAGGTTAGAGGAAAACTTCACACCTGCTGGAATGAGATCTCTAAAGCCCCTTCTTTTTCCCCAGCAAACATGGCATCTCAACTCCTGTGTGCTACAATCAATGTGATGTTACTTCTCAATGGTTTTTGGATCAGCTACTCACTGCTCTGTAACAGCATAAACTTCTGAATTCACAGAACAAGAAGCAGAATGATCCACTTGTCCAGTAAATGGAATCCCACAAACTTTAACTGTGACACTTCCTCCTCTAAATCACCCAGGGGCTGCAGTGGGGTTGGTGCCCAGAGGTAGGGATGCCCTGTGCCTTTCTCATGTCCTTTGTTCAGTCAAGGGTACAACTTTTTGCATCCATGAGCACTGAGAATTGACTGCACTGCGTCCAATGTAGGTTTGGTGGCAAAGAAACAAGTGGATAGAGGAAAATGAATCAAGCAAGAAAAAAAGCCCAGAGATACCACACCCCTGGGATAAAATGCAAAATCTCCTAATAAAGCCTTTATATCTAAGACTTTCTACAGCTTTTTTTTTTTTTAATAATTTCAAATCTTACCACCTTGCTGACATTACTGTGAATAATGATATTTCACTCCGAGGTCTGTAACAAAACCTTCTAGGGTCTATCTGGGAATGCCAAATACCTGCTTAATTTCTGTATTGTTACAACCTGAGCCCCAGGATACCCCTCAGGGCAAGAAATACGGTTTTATTCTTCACACTTTTGGCTCATCTTGTCAACACAGCAAGTAAATTAGCTCTTCCCAGGAGAATCATGGAGTTTTGTGCACTCAGTGTTGAGCTGATGGCCAAATGATTTTTTAACATTCTTTTTCCCTCTATCAGAGAAAAGTTCTGTAAAACATTGTTTGATTTGCTTGGAGGAAAAAAAGGGAAAAACACCCTGCAACCCAGAAATAAAGAATAATAATTATCTTGGTTGGCTTGGATCTGCCAAAACAACCCAAACATTTGTCTTCAAGCCAAACATTTGTACTGAATTTACGGGAGCTGTGAAGTAGAAATGTTTATGTCTTGCTCTTAACACAGTCAGGACTACAATTTGCTCCTATTAAGAAAAAATAATGGAGTTAAGCTAATATTTCTGTGGCTTTCTACAGTCTTTAATAATAAAACATTCTTTACCAGATCATGAGTCTCTGTTGTTATCAACCTAATATTGATCTGACTGTGAGCTGGATCATGGAAGGAGTCACTAATTGCCATTTCAGAAGCACATAATTACTGTGTAATATAATATGTATGTTATAACCTTTTACTCTTCTTTCTTTCTTGCCTTCCTTTCACTTTTATTTATTCATTAGCTTTTAGATTGTAAACTCTAAAAGGCAAGTGCAGATATGTCCTTAACAAAAATCCTGCAGTAAGTTTCATCAGTATCCAGGGACTTTATCAGGAATTTTTGCATTTCTTGTTTATTGGAGGAGTGTTTTAGCACTCACTAATTAATGAATAGTGGTGTACTAATAGTTTTCTTATTTACAATTAGGTCGAGGAGCACATAATTCAAGGGGGTTTGTAGCATTCCCTTTGGACTTATCTGTGTGTTTACAGCAATTAAGATTTTTACACCAAACCTGCACCTTAGCAGGAAACATCTGCCCACTCCTGCAAACTGCTGTACCCCCATCTCCTCCCAGAGAGAGAGAGAGACTCATGTGTAGCTGTTCCTGTCCATAAAGGCTGCTCAGTCACACTTGTGCTGAAACCGCAGGTAGCTGGATCTTTCAATGCCCACAGGATGTGCCCATACCAGGCCTTGTGCAGATAGGAGAATCATTCAAATCTACCAGCTGTTTGGAAAATAAATCCCTTAAAATGAGAACAGCATTTCTGAAATCCATTACATGAAAAGCAAGTCACTAACAGATAATCTCAGTGAGTGTTCAATTATGAATTAGCCAGGATAATACGTAATGAAGGGCATAAGTGATACAGGGCTGTGTCATTGTTAGAAAGACAAGACTATAATGTCAAAAAAAAAAAAAGGCGCCAAATAAGCAATACACTTAAAACTAGTAAGTTTGCATGGTATTTTGTTGAAGGAAATAGACAATTTGCAATGTGCAAACACGTTTATGTTGCCATGTGAGGCGCCCCAGCTCTGAGGAGGTGCAGTGTGGCAGTGGCCCTGGTGGCAGGAGGCAGGCTGGTGATGGGGACACAGGTCACTGTCACACTGCTGGATGTGCCCAGCTCAAAATGCACATTTAGAACAAAGTAAATATTTTTATTTTTTATTTTCCTGAATGCTGAGCAAAGGTACAACACCCTTGTGTTTATTCTGTTCTTGAGACTCTGTCTGAAGGAGCATAGTGACCTGTTAGGGTACTCCAAAAGTTGTCCAAACAGATTATGGCACTCATCAAAGAGACTGGCTTGGAGCTTGATGGAAATGCCTTGAGTGCTGTTCCCTGGAACCATTTTGGAATTTTTTGCATCCTCATCATCTGCAGTTGCTTTTCTTTAATTCTGGCACACAGGCTTTGATCATATTTGGGTTGAGTGGATTTGTTCATGTGATTTATTTGTATTTTGCAGACCAAAACTACAATGTATGATGACACATATGTATGTATGTGAAGGACAAGCTAGAGCTCTCTAGGTGGAAATTTGAAGAACTAATCACAACTTGTAAATCTTCCCATTTCCAGTGCTACCTTTCTGTATTGTTTCAATCTGCTTACCAATAACCAGTGCCTTTTCCCCTTGAAAACAGTCCTTCCTTCATTGAAAAAGAGGCAGTTACAAAAAAAAAGCTGAAGGAATGAGATAAAAAATCATTTGAAATACTAAATTTTCCCCTTCCAGTCTATAAAGAAACAATTGCTCTGTGTCAAAAGTAACATCAAGATTAGTTAACCAGTAGTAATTAAAAAAAGCCAAAACTAAACAAACAAAAAAGAGTGAGAAAGGTAAAGAGGGGTTGTGTCAAATCCCAAGTTGATGCTCTAAGGAGCAGCACAGTCTCACTGTAGGTCTGGCTCTCAGGCATGGTGTGTCCCAGCAGCAATTGCCCAGCTCTGCAGCCGAGATGGAAGCGATTGGGGTCTGTCCTTGCAGGGGAACTGAGTTCCTCTGCCTGCTGTGACCTTGCTGATAGGGAGTGTTTTTAGGGCCCTTCCTTGCCTATAAAAATTACTATGCTTTCAAACTTTCCACTCTGAATTGCCTGCTCTTTTCATAAAATTTAAAAGCAATGAGCAAAAAATGTATATATACTGATTATGTGGTATAGATTTTATATATATATATATAATATATATTGCCACACACACCAGTGTATTCTAATATACAGACAATTTATGGCTTTCAGTGTAATGGTAATCATAGGAATTTAGAAGCCAGGCACTTTAAAACTAATGTACACAAAGAGACATGAACATGGTGCTAAATTATAATTAATAATAGGTTAGTACTTTCCTGGATTGTAATCACATAAAAATTTTCCTACCACACATCATTACTTTAAGAAGTAGGGCATTAAGTTTGATTCCCTTTGAAGCCATTTATGATATGGGTCTGTGAGTGTTAGATAACACTTTCCTGAATGGATACCACATCATCAGGGATTTAATCTTTCTCATTCTTTAATCCAAAACTGTTTCACTAACTATGTTTTAAGATAATTTTGTGCTTATCTTCAGTGTTTCATTCCTAAACTTAGCATAGTAAGACCTGTATGCTGTCCACCATCTGAACTTTGCTTTGGAATTTACTTAGGTCTTTTCTTGTTTAAAGATTTTTATCTGCATCGTCCAGGTTAGTGACTGTGCTGTGTTAATCATTTGACAGGTTTTTGGATCAGTGACTTTGACTTCTCACGTGCTAACAACACCCAGTGTTACTGGCAGCATGTGCCAGAAGCAAATCATCATGTAAGGCAAAATTAACTTCTGTGATTCTTAAAAATAAGGCACCTGATAGTGACAGAATGCCTTGGGGGCTTTTTGTGTCAAAGAAAGAGAATGAGACAGGTAGGTTCGTTACGCTGTGAATGGAGCTAAGAGTGACTCACAGCAATATACACCAACCCAAGGGACTCAAGGAAGGCAGCACCCAGAGTCAGAGTCATCAGCTTAATGAAAGGCTCTCCACAGTCCTCAGCTGTGAAGTTAATGCAACTGCTTCAGATGAGGGTATGATTTATTTCCTATTAAATTTAACCAGTAAAATGGTTTGAGTGAATTATGCTTTCGAATGCTAATTTCTTGTACTGAGGGCAAAGGGAGCTCCTGCACCCAAGCTGAATGGTGGGAGGGTGTTATGAGCACTTAATGGGTCTCATCCTCACATCAGGAGCACCAGAAAGCAAGAGGATGCTCATGCAGTCCAGAAGCCTCCAGGGAAGCAGAAAAATGTCCAAAGATGTTTTAAGCTTAGTGATAATAATGGTCTTGAGTTGCTGATCTCTTCCTTGAGAATATATCAGAAAATTAATCCAAAGTTATAGTTTCAAAAGAGGGACTCTGGAACTGAACTGGTTTGTGACTCCAGAACACAGAGACAGCTATTCAGTTTGAGTTTGTGCGTGACCTTACCAAGGGAAAAGGATGTGGAGGGTGAGCCCTGGGCAAGTTTTACAGAAAATTGAGAAGGAAACAGATATGGTATCTGAAGGACACCTTGAGGCAGTGATGGCAGTTTGGCAGGAGGAGGCAGAGACACAGGAGTCACAGAAGACAAGATCTGAGTGTGTCTGACTGCCAAAGGCAGCTGGCAAGTTAAGAAAGATCAAGAATGGGGTATTGTATTTTAGCTTCAGCTAAAAAAACGTTACTTGGGATATTGGCTGTTAGATTAGATTACATTGCTAGGTCTGACCTGTCACACAGAAGTGGTGCAGAAAGTCACAGCCCTAAAGAGCAACCAAGAGACAGAGATAATACACTTTTTTTGGAAATGTGTCAGAGGCGAGGTTTGCAAAGTTATCTCAGCGTGGACTCCTAGAAGCAAAGTTGCACAGTGTGCACAGACTTCATGCTAGGAAAAAACCCCAATGCTTTGCCCACATTAAACAGGCTTTCTACACCTAGTTATACATATATATTTGGAGAGTTAGACAATGTGGGGAAGAAACATAGAAAAATATATACACAGGGTTACTTATAATTAAGTTCATTGCTTTGTGTTGTAACATAGTAACAGTAACAACAGAAAAAAAAGCTAAAGCCCTGAGATTGTTCAAACAGTTAAGACAATAATTTTGGAAATGTTTGCCACTTTTAAAATGCTTTGGAGGCATAAAAAGATAGGATTTTGATAATATTTGTTGAAATTTAGCTACCTGTGCAATAATAGTTTAGCATTGTGAGAGGCAATGACAGTACATAGGTGTTAAATTCATACTCTTAAAAATTGTAAGCTGTTTTAAACTTACTCAGTAATGTTTTAATTGATGTAACTCATAAAAATGAATGTTTCAGTAATAATAATAACCCTATTACTTCTTGTATGACCTGAACTACCTTTGTGAGTAAGAGACATCATGTATAGTAATCCAGTGGCATTTCTGCTCACAGATTCCTGAAAATTTTTACATTAGCACAATTGTGGTGAAATCAAAATTAAAGTTATTTGTGCAACAAAAATAGTAAACATCTGATATGTGCTTAGCAAGTTGCTAAGCACAGGAAAAATGATGCTGTTATATTAAAGTATGACACTTAATGTTTTATTTTCCTATAGCTTGAGAAAGTTCCGATGTGCTAGTGCTCAATACCAAGCTTACTTTTAAGTTTATATAATTGAAAAGATGAACTTTGTCTTCAAAGACGTGCTATTCTTTAAAGTGTGCTTGATGGTCACACTGGTGCCTGTAAATGCTCTACTCATGCCCCTGTGTGAGGTGGAGTTTCTCCTGGGCAGGGGATGGTGCTGGAACCTTTCCCTGAGATCTGCAGTACAGATCTGCAATTCAATGCACCAAAGTCCATTAAGCTCCAGGGCAGCTGCTCTCCAAAGCTGTTCGATGCCAGTGGTGAGGGCTGAGTGTCCCTCTGGGGACCACCATTTCCTCACCCCCTGCCGTCAGGGTAAATAATCACTCAGTGACCTGGGAACACATTGTGTGCATTGCTGGATTCACTCTTCAGTACTACAGTCAAGGAATGAAGACTCTTTGTTTAAAGATTGGTTCATTAGCCTTATTTATGTTTTTAAAATTGTGGTTTCAGCAGTGTAAAGGCAAGTGTCTATCCCTTGGCTTAGTTTTCCCTGGATATTATAGAAGAACAGCAGGCTTACATTTTGAAATAAACTTCTTTTCTTTCGTAAAATCAATTGCTTAGGCAGGAGAGTTCCTGACTTCCCAATTAAGCAATTTATCTAAAAGAAATCTTTTTTTTCCTTCCCTTCAGAGCATTAAACACTTACTCAGCTTGAAAGCCGCATCAGTCTGCCAGCGCCGGATTAATGCCACAAACGTTTCTGTTCATATTTGCTGCAGAGATGACCTGCAGACATGACCATCATGTTAAAAAATAGCTTTTATAATTCCTTCTGCATGATAACTGAGAGCCAAAACCTGCCTCTATTTTCCTTTATTTCTTCTTACTGGCTAGAGGAGGGAAGCAAGCACAAGTCATGGCACTCTGTCCCTGAGGCCCATCTATCCCCTAGCCCAGCCCTGCTGCCTCCTGGGGCTTGGGCAGCTGCGGCATCCCTTCCTGGCTGTGGCTGGTCTAACTTTGCCATGTCTCTGTCTCTGTGTGCAGTAAGGGATCATTGGCACCCACAGCTCCCTCTGCAGCCAATGCTACGGGTTGTTTGTGAACACACACAACCTGCAGTCCTAAAACTGGACTGAGGCTGCTCCCAATGCACACCAGAGTAGACTTTAAGCTTACTTTGGCTTTTTGGATAAATCTAGGGCAGGGAGGAGACTTATTCTTTGCCTCTTTAACCTGTTTGCCAATTCTAGTATAAATACATTTGGACATACTCTGAGATTATCTTCACAGCTCCTGGAGACCAGAAGGAATCAACTGTCCAAAGCTTTTGAGCTTTCCCATCACTTACATTTTACCTGTGCAAGCTACTGCAGTGTATGGCACTGAGCAGCAGGATAGTCTGTTTATTCAACCTCTATCCTAACCTTGTTCCTCGAAGAGGCTGGAAGGAAATTGCTGCACTTCTGCATTGGCCCCTTGTGGGACGTATTAGTTTCTGCTGCTTGAAGGATCCTTTCCCCGTCTCTCCTGCTAGTCCAAACTCATAACAGCATTTTAGCAGTGCTGGAATGATGGACTAAAGGTTTTCGTGCTGTGATTTATATACATATCAATAATTAATTAGTTGATTTTTTTGTTTGTTTGTTAATTTGTACAGGACACAACATCTAGTGGCTGGAGCTAAAAACTGGAAAATTGGAGATTGGGGTAGACTCAAGAGTTCTGTTACCTCTTGTGGTAACTCTTCACCCACGGAGAGATGCAACTGTTTATGCTGAGCTTTTCCATAGAACTGAAGCAGGATTTTTTGGTTAACCGTTTCTCTTTGGAGGTGGAAACTTTCCTCTGACTTAGCCTGCTGACCCAGCTCACCCCAAGGTCAGGGTAACCTCAGCCCTGCGGTGAGGGGAGCTGGGGCCTCTCACTTGCATTTCCTTTGGGTGATAGCACGAGAGGGTTTTGGCTTTGTGTTTCCTTCTGGGAACAAGTACTTGTGGGCTGTTTGCATGGGAGAGTCGTGAGCAGGCAAACAACCATGGTATAAAAAGAGATTATGCCAGATGCTGGGAACTGGCTCTGGCTTAATCCCTGCTCAGCCATGCCCGGGGCAGAAAGCAGTATTCTGGGGGGAAAGGGAGCAAAACCAGAAAGGCTGACAGGGGAGGGCTGAATGAGAACAAGAGGAAGAAAAGTTAATCCCTCAGTGGCATCAGGAGATGCATCTTGTAATGGCACATCAAACATACTTTGCTTGCGTTAGAACCTGTTAGACTGTGTTGATTTTTGCTTTTGACACTGAGGTGATAGGACTGTGCTCATGCAAGAAACATTTTCAGCAAATTTTCCACACAATATTATCTGACTTCTGGAAGTCAATCCTACCAAGGATTTGTCTGCTTAGAGACCAAATATATGCTACCCATGACTCTCTTTGCTGATGATAATTTTTGAGCTGTGAATTCCCTACATTTGCCTACAGTAACACCTCATTTTACATCCATGAGTACATATTTTTTTTATAGATTTATTCTAGAGTTTGAAAAATCTCAGTTTTATAATTCTCCAGCTGTACTGTGTTTTCTGGGAACATTAATGTATCTGAAACTTGATTATGCAAATATTTGCAGAGAGCAAACAAAAGCTCGGCAAACAAATCCATAAAATAATTAACCAAAGATTGATGTTTCTCTATTTTTATAGTATTTGCTCCTCTTGAAACATTTTCCAAACTCCCTGGATGCCCCTTCTCCCTCAGTTATTTAGAAGACTCTGGCTAAAAAATTTGCATCCCAGGTGAGGTTACTTGGCTGGTGAAACCCATCAAGCAGCTGATGTTATTTGAAGATATTTTAAAGAGATCTTTAGTGATATTTTATAGCTTCAAATAATCTCACCAGCATCATCCTAATTATGACACTGAGCACTGTTCAGATTTGAGGACTCCTGAGTAATGAAGAAAAGGAATTTTAGATGGCTGTTGAATGTAAGCCTCTTGGCCATTGGTGGGCAGTTGTAGTTTTCAACATCCAGTACTTAAACACTAAGTCATTGACTTGATGGTTATACTGTGAGAGAGATGTATTTCATGAGTTATAACTAAACTGGCTTGCTGGCACAGTTTTGGGTTTGTCAGTTGTTTCTTGCCATATTTGTTGGCTTGAAATTCTGCAGGGTCACTGCAAGGACCCTCAGACAGGCAAGTTATACTTGTATTGAGCCTCAGGCACATGGAATCCAGCTGTTTGTGTGTCCCAAGCACCAGCTGAACCCCAGGCAGGGCTGCATTGTGGTGGTCTGAGTCAAGGACTCAGCTGGGCGCAGCCAACTTGTGAAAGTCAGGTGTGGGGGAACCACGTCAGGCTGTAAAAGAGAACATGGGACACCTTCTGTGGTTTATGTGACAGCTCTGGAGAGTCAAGAGACATGTTCTCTCCCTGGCCTTGTGTTCCTAGTGCAGCTCTGTCATTTTTGTACTGCATCAGATCTGCACAAAATAAATGCATTTAATCTCAGGCATTGTTCAGAATGAGGCTTGTGCATAAAGTTGCTTGCTGGGGCAACTCTCCTGATGCCACAAGAGCTGGGTCAATAGAGAATTTGAGTCACTATATCTAAGAAGATTTCTGTAATTCAATCAGCTTGTATAGATCATGTTTGCATTTTTACATGGAAGATTTGAAAAAGCTTTTAAGTTTCAGACATCTCCTTTCCTCCTGAAGAATAATTTTACAGCTCCAGATCTAAAACATTTAGCAACACATTTTTATAAAGAAAAAAATCATCACTGCAGGATTTTGAAAAACTTGTTTCTCAGGTTGAGAAAGATTTATAAACATGTATATTCAGCATGTGTCACCCTCTGAGTACTCTAGCCCTACAAAATAAAGCTGGCATGGGGTACATGTCATGGCAAAAAGAAAGAATGAGTTTGAATGAAAAAAAATACTTGATACTCAAGATTTTTATGTTTCATTTTTAAACTGTAATCAAAAAAGTACTGTGCACTCTCATTTGATGAATGCTGCACACACTGCAGAAAAAATGCACTGCAAGATGTTGGAAAAGTGCCTGCAACTGATACAGTGGGTTTTGTGAAGAATTTTAGTTTTTATGGTTCAGTATTTTTAAAAACACTAACAATTATGAAGCTGCCTTCTTGCTTAGGTCGATTATTTTTTGAAGAGGGAAGCAATGTGCTCATTATTTTCCAGTATTTCTTCTATGTTGCTGCAGAGAAAGCAGACAGTACCTATCTGAAACCCCACAGAGCAGTCTTTAATGATTTCTACAGTTAGAGCAAAGAAATGAAATTACTAACAGTAGTTTAACACAAATTTTAGTTTCTGTTTAGTAATTGCTTCAAATGATGACTTGTGTGGTTGATCATGCACGCTTGCAGAATCGGCATTTATAGCTTAACTTTATAAATTAAAATGCTGAATATCTGCCAGTACAGGCTGTGTAGAGCAGTATGTGATAGTGTAAGAGTTCTCCAGAATAATACTATGAATGTTTGACAAAGTCTCATAATGTCAAAGTTTAAATTATTGAATAGCTACAATTCTGCTGGAGAAAGTGCAACGTAGATTAATAGACATAAAAGGAAACATGTTCCAGATGAAGTAACTGAGTAAATATATCATCTAAGTGGTTGATAAAGTAGCTAAATTACTGTAAACAAACAATAAAATATCTTAGAGGGAATATCTCACAGAAGTTGCTTATTGAAAGCATAAAAAGATAAATGCAAATTATAAACATGTGAAGGGAAAAGGCTGGATGGGAGTTTTCTGGTGTAAGATGTAGGTTCTCCTGGCTGTCTGTCTAATAAAGCTGACGTTCTTGAACAGTAATTATTATTCCCTCTGACACACAGCAATGCTTAGATATGTTGCTATAAGATGGACATAATCTATTTTCTTGCCATTAAAAACTTATATTTCTGGGCATTGTCATATGAAAATGTTCAGTAAAAGCAACATGTTGAGACTATATACATCATTAATCAATTATAAGCCATCCTAATGGATAATGGAGTGAGAAATGACTCCCTAGATATTTGTTTCATTAGTGAGCCCAGTCCTGCAGAGTAGCAATTCCCTGTATGCCACACAAACAGCTATTTTTTTTTCCTTCTTGATCATTATCTTTGATAATTTTAGTTTCCAAGAAAATATCCAGGCTGGAATTGATCATCCTCTACCCCTAAGGCTGAGATGCCAAATACATGATTTTATGCCAGAAGTATTTGTGGAAGCATCAAAGTTCTTTTCTGCCAGCCAGTGGCCAAATGCCATCAGCAGCAGAGATGGCTGGGAGTTTTCAAGATGTAGTTCAGGTAGACCTGTTTTGTCAGGTGTCCAAGGAGACCCTGGAGCAGCCTTGAATACTTAACGGGGGGCTTAAAAGAAAGATGGGGACAGGCTTTTTACCA
>JAWWLZ010000177.1:7180438-7194097 GCA_035041345.1 Poliocrania exsul
ACAACCTGATCTGGTTCATCATGTCCCTGCTCATTGCAAGAGGGCTGGACTAAATAACTACATAGCCCAAATTATTCTATGGTTCTATGAAAAAGGTGAAAATTAAAAGTAATATTAGTGACAGCAGAGTTGTTAATAATATCCCTTCCCATCTAACAAGAGGCAGCCTAGAACAGATAGAAGAATTTGTGTTTTGTAGGGTTGTACCCTACTTTGTGCTATCATTTTCTCTTTTCTTGTGTTTTTCATCCTGCTTCCAGTGGAGAACTCTCATGTAGATCAAAAGCTAGTGGTAATGAGTTGAGCTGATGAATGTTTCAGAAGAAGAGGGTAGGAAAAGACATGAAATACCATAACTGTTTTCAGTAAGGGGGCTTGCTTGAAAATACTTCTGATTTATTCATTGTGATTTATGGAGAACATCACTGGCTACAGAAGCTAGATAATAGTCAGGTCTATCTTTTTAATAACAGACTTAATCTCACAATCATTATTTAATGAAATGCTCTCCTTTCCAGAGGTTTTCTTGCATGTGTTTTCCTGAGTCAGATCCGTGATTCTTAAAATTTTCCATAGGTGCCAGTTTATATTTTAAAAAAACCCAAAACACATCAAGAAATTGTCAGATTTGGCCATGTGCCAATGTGATGAACAATGAAGAGCTATTAATTCCCTTTTATGAAGGACATTGAGGCAAAGGCATCTTAAATGTCTTGCACAAGGATGCTGTGGAATTGTTAAAAGTGATGAGACCTTGAGGGTTCTTATCTCCTTTCAATATCCAGCTGAAATACAACAACATTCAAGAGGAAAAGTACTGACATAACAGTTTGTAAAAACCCTAAGAAAAAAGAGAAGCAGAAGATGGAAAATCAGCAAAGTGAAAGAGTGCAGGATTTCAACTCATCCCTTCCACTGAATGGCAACTCTGGCTCAGCAGAGACTCCTCAGATGTCTCATCTGGGTGGAGAACATTTTGATCCTTAGCATCATTGCTCCTTCATGCTAGTTATCTGTTGTGTGTCTTAGCCAATAGATAATGGCTTTGTCCTCTCATACACTGTGTATGTCTGATTTACAGGCTCTCTGCTCACAGTAAAAGCTGCCTGAATAATGTGACCCAGAGAACAAGCACTACACATCTTTATATGATCAGCCTTGAAAACTCAGTATTGTTTCTTTTTAGGATGAAGTGGCAAAAGTCCCATTGATTTTTTTTTTTTTTTAAGAGGATAGAGTCACTGGATAAGAGAGTTCTGAATTATATTAAAAGACAATTTTGTTATTTAGGTAAGGCAACGGCCGCTAAGATAAATCACATGAGAATATGGAAGAACCAGTGGTAGGCAAAGTACATTGAAGAAGCTCCAAAGTCTGAATGACCTCTGAATTTTCTTCTAGAATTTAATATTTACTGCCAAATTTTCTGGTATCCAATGATCTATAGGTCAGCTGTAGGCTCTTGGCTAAGGTGTACAATAATTCTGCTGTTGTATTTCTCCCTGTTGCTGTTTACCACAATTCACCAGATACATCCATTTGTATCACAGTACCTGTGAGGGAAGAGTTGCTCCTGGTCCTGTTTCCTCCTGTTTACATTCCTGAGCAAGAGGAGGGCACTCTGCTGGGGCAGCGATGGAAGTGTGACTGCGTGGGAGAAGCTGGATCAAATCTCCTTTGAGATTGCACAGTTTTCATTTATTTCTGTGTTGAGAATTTTTTGTAAACATTCCACTTTCAAATTACCACTTCCTGCTAATTTCCCATTCTAAATTATTATTGTTCTTCTTTATCGATAATGGCTTTGGCAATCCAGAATATTTAACTTTATTTCCCTAGGTACTTTTTATGGCTTGTAGTTTAAAGAAAAAGCCAATATCCCATTGAATAAAAAGTAGCATTATGCCTAGTTTTCTTGAACTGAAAAAATTATTATGGCAGTTCTGTGTTTAATGTGTTGGGGGTTTGGTTGGTTGGTTGTTGGGGTTTTTTTGTTATTATTTTTTTTTTCTCAGCCAGGACTTATTTGTATTCACCTTTTCCAAAGAGATAGAGGGAGCTCAAATTTGGAGAAAATACATCCTGTAAATAAAGAGTACTGCTATGAAGAGTATTTAATGATCTCTGCATTGCCAAAATAATGAACTGATGTCGTTATGATCTTCATTGCTGTGTGACGAACAGAGGAGGGATTCCAAAAAGCTAATGAAAATCTTCCCTGTCCAACCACATTTGATTGATTTGCTTGTCGTTCAGTGAGAAATGCCACAGAGCTGGAAAATCTGCCTGGCTCTGGCCCTGCTGAAGGAGGTTGAGTTATGTTTCTTAATAATGGAGCTTTATATTTAGTGGCGACTTACAGAGATTTTTGCCCTTCTTTCCTGAAGGCAAGATATGATCGGAGTTTGCTGATGAGATGAGAGCTGGTGCTATTGAGTGTAATCAACATGCATCAAATGATCTTATGAGGAAACTTGACTGTACAACTTTCTTGAGGCTGACTCTCAGGCTTGTTGGATACATAATTCCACAGAACATGCTGGAGGAATACACAGCATGTATAATGCATGCTGCAGCAGCTTGCTAAGGAAATGGGCATGGAATGAAATGGTACAACTGGAGTAATTGTTGTAATCTGCTGCAGATGGTGATAATTGATAAAGAACTACCAATGCCTGAGCAATAACAGGTTTTTTTGTGCAGATGCTCAGAAGAAATGAATTTTTGAAAGGGAAGTTGAAGCTTGTCTGGGTTTCTCTCAGGTTTTTGTAGCAAGGCTGCACTGCAGGTGCTCTGTGGTGCTCTTTTGCTGCACAGCAGCCTCACAGGGATGTGCTGAGAAGGACAACACACTGCACAGAGACTTGTCTGCACTCTGGTGAGCTGAGTTAATCAGATCTGAGCAGGAACACAGAGAAGGCTGTGCTGTCCTGCCTGATGTGTGCTGACTGTGTCAACTGGTGGAAGGGGATTCCATCTGACCGTGGGCTTGTACCCTCCATTACTTGGTTTCAAAGCTGGTTTTGAAAGCACCTGATTACACTGTGAATGAGAACACAGAGAGCAAGATTAGAGGGTCTCTCCATCATGGCTGGAACACTTCTTGAACGTTCAAGTGTGTTAAACACACACAAAGGTGACTTTGTGATTTAGTGAGATGACAGGCAACTTCCACTGGTCCTAATCTCATTTGAGTAGGTGACTCTTGGGCAATTAAGTTTAGAAGCCTACCAATGTTTATTTGATGCCATCTGGTAAGTTTTATTTAAGTTCTGTGAGATTCACTTTAGGTTTTTGATTCAATAATGGTTTAGTAATTATTGACCTAAGAGACACACAATCCTGCAACAGTCACTTGGATTAAGGTCTTGTTGGTTAAAAGATCAGGGACCCTTGCTATAATTAAGCCATAGCAGAGGGCTTGGAACTAGATGATCTGTAGGGTCCCTTCCAATCTGAACCACTCCGTGATTCTAGGACTCATGTCATGTCATGTGATGCTAAATTGGAAATTTGCGGAAGCTTTCTTAAAACAAATGTTTATATTAAATTCCTCCATCTGTGAGAATTAGAAGTTGCTAGTTTCAATGAGTAGTTTTGTTCCAAAGAAATTCCTTAGAGAATAAAATGAAGGAGATTTTCTCATTTTTGTATTAATGCTTCAGTTAAATATTTATAAATATAAGCTTCTGTGTTGTACTTTGAAGCCAGACTGTTTCTTAGATATGTGTTAGTGTCTAAATCTGTCACTATAACATCTTAGATCCCTTAATTGGGTTTGCCACTTCATAAGTAAAGTTGCTTCATCAGATGTTTCTTTGAGGCACAAAAGATGTTTCCTTGATGTTTTGCGTTATTTACATTTTCTGCAATGCAAATTCTAGACACAGTCTTTCAGAAGGCTAAATGAGCTTGAAAAACAGAGGTCATACCAAAGTGATGTAGAACAGAGTTTTGCTGTGACCCCCCAAACTTATACATTTCTGTTGACATGGAAGAAGGATAAAATACGATGTAAAGAGAGGTACGAAGAGAAAATCATATGGGAGAAAACAGTTTCTTTTGAGCATAGATTCTAATCTATTCTAGTAAGACTTCAGAGTATGAGCAGTCTGTAAACTTTACAGTTTTGAAGTCTTAGAGAAGAAAATGCTGGAAAAATTAAATTTTCTCTTCTATAAGAAGTATCAAAGTTGGTTCTGTAAGTCAGACTTCACAACTTGCCCCCACAACTTAAAGCAATGGGGGATATTGAAACATTTCAAGAGTAAACAAATAAATATCCATTCTCTTTCCATCCCCTAATTTCTTACAGTTTGTAGGATAAAACAGGTGAGCAGCAGAAGGTTTATAGGCCTTTCCAGAGGAGTAGCAGAAGGGTTGCAGGCAAAAGCCCTTTGGAGATTGGAAAATGCCAAGTATGTTTTAAAGAAAAGTCAATCTTATTAAAGTTTATTTGATTGAAAACAGTGATAAAATACACCTAATGTGTAGTGTGTGAAGCAGCTAGTTTTGACATTAAAGATTCAAACCAAATTCAAAATACCATAAAAATTGTAGTGCTTTACAAAGTGTAAATAGAATGACATTTTCCTTCCTCTTCCTGGGACTGTCAGAATCTGACTTCTAAAACCTTTGTTACTGCCTTACAGTCTTCATAAATTCAGTTATCTCATGGGATCCTTTCTGAGGATTTTTCTTGGAGATGAAAATGTTGGTTTTTTTATAATCAGTCCCATGGCAGCCTTGAAGATATTTTTGCTTGGTTTTTCATCAGAAACAGGAGTCTTAAAAAGCTAGAAACAATACATCTAGAATTCCTCCTCAGAAAATGACATAATTACCAGCTTCCAATGAGGAATTAACATCAGGATTGGATGAATTTGGTCTGATGTTTTCCCCTCAGCTGACTACTCAAGATGGCCCAAGTAGGTTTATGTCAAAAGCAATTTCTGGTGCTCCAGCTCCAGCTGTATCAACCTCAGCCATCGCATCGCATCGCATCGCATCGCATCGCATCCCATCCCATCCCATCCCATCCCATCCCATCCTATCCCATTACACTGTAACCCTGTGCAGCCATGTGTTGCCTCTGTTGGTTGTCAAAGAGCCTTGCTCTAACTCTTGGTGTGCAGTAAATGAATTAGTAAATTGAGAGTTTAATAAAGTCTAATAAAAAATAAAAAAAAATGAGCACCTATGCATTGATCTGGAATTTGCTCTTCTGGAGAAGAAGAAAATCCGTGTAAGTTAAGTTTTGGAAAAGTGGGAACCCCCTGCTCTGCCAGGTACTGTAAGAGTGCAGTGAAATGCAAATAGTTGAAATATTCCAGAAGTAGCAAAAATTTGCACAGCAACAGAATTCATGTAGAAGCAGCAAACACAGCCATGGCTGTAGTAGACATGTTTTGGGACAGTCCTGTGTCCTGGCTGACTGCTTGTCCAGGGAAGTAAAATTGAAGGCACTTTCCTAAAGATGTTTAAGAATGAAATATGCATAAACTTTAATAAGCTATTAATTAGAAAGATGCCTGTTTTTCCAGTCTCAACAGTTACTGCAAAACTGTGCTCTGGAATATGTGTTATGCCTGAGTAGCACAGAGAGGCTGAGCCGGAGGCAGCCGGAAATGGCTGGCACAGAAATCCCTGCAGTGTTTGGATATATGCAAATAATGCATTAGCTTGCCATGAGGAATTTGTGGGGGAATTAGCATCCAGGTCACCAAACTCATGGTTTTGTCCCAGGCTGATCCTCTCGCACAGAACAGAGGTAGCTGGCACCAGTGCCACCCCTATGCTGCTCTGTGGATGGATGTCATTAGTGATTACAACTTTCATGTCTTTAATTACTGAGATGCTTTAATTCAATCTGATACAAAATGAATTTAAGGCTCTGTGGATTTTCATTTGTGCTTTTTTAAAAACAAAGTTTCATAACAGAGCCTGAAATTTAGTTCACTCTGAACTTTCTAGAAGTTGTCCACTGTCTGAATCTGGGACTGGTTTTGACAAAGACAGCTTATGGCTTTCTGGTAAACCACATAAAAATCAGAGGATTTGGAGGCATTCCCTCATATTCATTATTTCAGGTCAGAGGGGAAATCTCAGGATATTAATTTTTCAGGTTACTGTTATTTTTTTAGCCCAAGCCAGTAAGTGCTTCTGTCCACAAGGACCATCCAAAATAGACAATATCTACACACAATACAGCAAAGAAAATATATATGAAGAGGAAAATGATTTATGGAGATTGTAAGTGGATCGAAGGCAAAGCCAAAAATATATACACTGAGCTACATACACTACTTTTCCTCCTTCTCTGTCTCTTGCAGTCCAGAGCTTCCACCGAGTCTATCTCTTGACTCAAATGGTTTAAGTGGTACTGTGTATTATATTTAAATAAATATGTAATATAACAGCACGATATTGACAGCTGTTAATTTAAATAGGACTTGCTTGTTAGTGTGCCTTACTGTAGAGACACCTGTACACACCAGTGGTATTAGATGCAGGATTTTACAGTAACTGCCACTGCACATGGAAAAAGAACCTGCCATCAAAGACAAGAGGGGTAGGATTAAGCTGCTGATACACTGATATTCAGTGTCATTTATAGCCTTGGGTGTCTGAAATATCCCTTTGATTGGCATATATGGTGTGGTGCCTACAGGAGACCTATGTCCCTCTGGCACATCGGCTGCAGGGCAGCCATGAAAGCCTGAAGCATATAAATGGCCCTATAAGCATATGTTTAAGCACCAGGTTTACTCCAGGGATGTCCTGTCTATACTGAGGGAGGTGTTTGCAGGAAAACAACAATCATCTAAGTATAGAAGTAGCTTAAATATTGTCAAATAGGTGTTAGTAGAGGGTAAAGTTTTAAAGAACAATGTGTCCTTCAAACATGGCTCTGCAGATGTTTATAGGGAGCTGTCTGATGAGGGAGACAGGACAAATTTATGTGCAGAGTCGTAATGCAGATCAGCAAGAAGATTTTCCTAAATGCAGTTGAATGGCATTATCCTGGAGGCCAACTAATGCAAAGCAACAATCTGATTATCTTCCTTTTGTCTTGTGGCTTTCAGTATTGATCTAACACAACAGTAGGAGCCAGATAAAGAACAGCACTGAGTTAAGTGACTGGTGTAACTCATCCTCTTGGTTAAGCATTTCAAGAAAAAAAAAAGTTTATCTGGAGTCAAAGCTGCAACTGCCTGTAAATGGCTTAAAGAAATGTTCTTGGTGCAACCCTTCAAAGCATGTACTTAATTTTACTTAAAATATGGATGCATTGCTTTGAAATGCAAAGAACATATAACATACAAGTAATTTTAGAACAATGGAATTAAAGGTACTCATTATTATTTATTTGGCTGTGATCAACAATAATATTATAGTCTCCATCCCTATTGAACTGCCAGGCAAAATGGAGAAACAGTGATAGATGGGATTGCTGAAAAATGTCAAGAAATGGATGTAGAAATTATTAATAGTATTTTCAGTGCTTTCCTTGCTTGAGGAGGGAAATCTGGGCTTCCACAGGTACTTGAGAAGAGTGAGAAATCAAAATTATGCTTGGAGTGAGGGACTAACTTCCGCTAGATGATGCTGTACATTAGGAAAAAATGTGTTTTCCCAGATCTTTATGTATCCCTTTAGAGTTTGTAGGAAGAAGCATTTGGTTGCTATCCAGAGACCTGAGGACAATTCCCTGTAGTGTGGGCCACATCCCTGATGAGCCTCATGTTGCTCCTCTTTCGGCTTCCAGTTTGTCCCAGTTTAACCATTTTGTTACCTCCAGAGTGCTCCCAGAGTGGCCAAAGTTGAAGTCCAAAGACATGTAATACAGACACATAACACATACTGTAATAATTGTGGGCCACATGGTACATAATAACTAGCTAGGATAACTAACTAACTAGGGTTTTCAATATACAAAATTTTTAGTCTTTGCATTTATAAATCAGTACCATGTAGGAATTAGCACAACATTTTCTGAAAATAGAACCTAAGAAAACTGCCTGGCACTGCATTTTATTGTTCCTGTCAGCAGCAGAAAAAAAAGAGAGCATGAAAAATGTGGCCTGTGAGCCTTTTGAGGAGACATGAATTGGGAGAAGAGGTGCCAAACCTGAGGTGTAGATAAGGTATTTCTACAAGCGTCAGCTGACAGTCTGGAACTACAATGTATTATAAATTATTGCTGCCCATAAGTTAGATCCCATTTTCAGCTGCTTCTGGTGAAAGCAAAAAATGCAAGTTACCTTATCATTTGCAAATAAGTAACAAGTCTTTCTGCAGAAATCAACATTTTCGTTGCTTTCATCTTGTAATGGAGGAACAGTACAGTGCAATTTGATTTTCTATTTTCAATCTGTTACTTTGCTCTCTTATTATGCCAGAATCTGCTGGAAAAAGAAATACGAGTGTCTACTCTCGAACATCTCATCAAATAGGATTTTTGAATATGTAAATTGTAAACCCAGGTAGAGCTGGATGTTCATTAGCTCAGTTAAAAGTTGTTTTCAGGAAATGTTTAATAGACTCTAACCACTACTCTTATCACTGGCTTACACTTGGTACATCTAGTAGTGAAATTTAGGAAGACTGAATAGGAGAATGTGTCCTGGGCTGACAAGACCAGCGTTGCCCTGAAAAAGAGAAGGTGCAGTTTATAAGCAACTGCTGCTCACCAGGCAGAGGGAAGAAAACCTCAGTTTGGTCAACTCAAATCAGCTGAACCCTGTTGAGGAAAGATATCAGGTTCCCCCAGCAGGTTGGCCAGTCTCCCTGTGCTACAAGGCCTTTTCCATCCAGTCATTTCTGTTCCTTACTGGGACAAATTGGCACTATCGGAGATAGGAGGCTGATTTGCTGCCCCTCTGATCTGTGGCAACTGTTTGTGTGTTCTGAGAAGGGATGATTAAAACCACCAAACTTAAATTTTCTGCAATATGCATCATCTTATCAGTCTTCACCTTTCCCCAACAAAATATTCACATTATTCTGTATTTTCCCTTGGGTAGCACCATAAATTTCATGCTTGTAGGCTCCTCCTCCCATCTTTGGCTGATATCAGGCTTTGAGACTCCTGTTGTGTTGGGTTGGAATGGGTGTGTGTGGCGAGAAACAGAGGCAAAGGAGTGTATCAGAGCAGTGTGTTAACTGAGAGATAAAAATAATATCTGTACTGTATGTCATCTAGCATCCCTGGACCAAGATATTTAATTTTATCTCAGTTGTACAGTAGTCTGTGCCCTCCAAGACACATTAATACACTGTGAAAGCTTTAATTTTGATCCCACCAGCCAGACTTGTCTCCTAAGGGCTGTGTTTCTAGACTCTGCTATAAAGAAAAGGAAGGAGAAAGAAAGAGAGGTTTAAACCAATTTTTTTTTAGGACTGTTATCCTGTGAAACTTTAAGGGATTATAAACCATATCAGTAGCTGCTGAAATCTTTAGTCATGAGTATTTTTTACAGAAAATGTCAGAAAAACATCACAGGATGTGCTAACTGTAGCTTTCTCTTACTGCATGATCCTGAGTGTACGTGCAAGTGTTAAAAAATGAGTATTCTAAAAGAAAACTTGGCAGCAGAACATCTAGCATTTTCAGGAGAAAATGTGTATTTCTTTTGATGTGGATCATGTGTTAGCAAGGAGGGATAATCTGAAAGTACCATAGTCACTCAATATAATATATATTCTTTTATAAATAATTTTCAGCAGATAGGACTAATTTAACATACTTTGCTATTACCTGTTGGTGCTATGGGATTTGCTTGCAGCTGTAATTTCAGGTCCTTAGTGTTTATTATGTTACTCCCTGTTTTGGTATGATTAAATATTGCTTAGTTGCTTCGAAGATTCTTCAGTATTTTTTATTTCCATATGCATTCTATTGCTGTGTTAGGCACAGTTTATTAAAAACTTACATAATTCTGCATGTTGATAAAGCATGTGTGGTTTTGCTAAAAATCATGCCAGTAATCATGTCTAGTACTTGCAATACAGATCTCTTGCCTAGCAGGTGTGTGATCACAGCAGGGATATAAAAGCCTGCTATCTTTGTGTTAGCAGAGCATTCCAAAGTCATTTGGGCAAAACACTTAGCAGAGAGCACAGTCCATTGTACAGGTGAGCACTCCATAAAAGCACTCTCTGTATGTAAGCTAAGACACTAAAGAAACACTCAAGAAAAATTTGAATTATTTATTTCCACATGTTACCCTTTAAAAGCACTTTAAAATCACTCCCAAACGCTCCTGTCAGCACACAGTAATCTCAGAAACAGGAGGAGATGAAAGACACACTACCTGGGAGAGCCTTTGGAGGGTGGAAGTGCAGATAACTATCACTTCAGTGGGCCAGCACTGTCTGTCTCGACTTCACTAGACACTGTGATAGTGCTGAGGCATTTATTTCAATTTTGCAAACAGTTTTGCTCTCAAATCCCCAGGCCTTAGTCATCACCACATGACACTGCCCAGCTTTGATCCACACGGGGGGGCTTGTCTGTCCTCAAAACAGGGCTCAGCTGTGCAGTTACCCCAGACCTTTCTGCCTGCTTGATGAGCTCAGAGAGCGCCAATATCTGTGTCCCAAATGGGTGTGGAAGTGATGGATCCTCTCCCAGTTTCTTCCAAGAGAGACAGGACAGGCAGCATCCCAGACCCTGAAAGAAGAGGTTATTTCACTGCCTAACAGGGCATAGGCAACCCCTCATTCCCTTCTGATGTTTTCAGCCTCCTTACTGAGTAACTTAAAACAATCCTGTGACAAATGTGAAAACCCCTGCAATTTTACTCCCCCTTCCCCGGTGTCTGCTGGTGCTGTGCAATATTCCCACTGGATCTGGCAATGGGGTTTGAAAGGTGATCGAACAAGATGCCAAAGGCAATCCCAGAGGATCATTCTTGCTGTTGGCTGTGTTGGTCAGGATTTGGGGCAGCATTTATTGCTGTAAGTCTCTTACCTTGCTTTGGTGCTACCAACAGGTGAGGATGTGCTCAGGCCTCTGTCACTGATTTGTCCTCATGGCTTCTTTGTTTCTTTTTATCTGCTTTGAACTAATATTTATTTTTTCCTTAAAAGGATAAAAAGAGAACATCAGACAATTTATTCCTACCATATTTTCAGATTTCTTCTCTCTGTCATTTTAAACAAAAAGGGAAATGAAGAGAATAAAATTCTGGGAGAGTCATTTGGTGTAAATGTTTATTGCTAACAAGTGTGAAATTTTACAATTCTAGTTTCCAATGATGCATTAACTCTAAGATTATGTTTTTGTTTTTGAGGGTTTTTTTGTGTGTAGTTTTTTTTTTTCTTTTCTTTTTAACTGTCTTTTTCATAATACAGAGAGAGCGCTGTCAAAACAATTATTTGACTGGAGCTTCAAAAATCATAGATGTGATTTACACTCTATTGAAAATCAGTGGGATACATTTAAAGTACTGTTGTACTTTTTAAAATCCCACCAAGGATGTGGCTTCCAGGGATGCCAAAGCACCAATTCAGCTGCTTTGAGCTATAACATCATTTGGAGGTGAATATCTTGGTTTTTCTCTGGGAAAGGAAACACAGGGATCTGTTTCTGACAATCTCCACTGCAGATCTGAAGGCACAGCTGAGCCTGCTGGTTACACCCACCCCTGTCTGGTGTTCAGAGGAGAATGTGGCTGCTCTGGCTTTTCTGGGCGTGGGTTTATGTCAGGTGATATGGGCAAGGTCACAGGACAGAATTCTGTAAAACTTAGATAGTTTTGTCTGGTGATGGAAAAGCCATTCCAGGAGTGTAACTGAAAGCTGGTAACCTAATTTGACCTGATTATAACTGAATGTCCCACTAAAATCTATGGGACTTGGTGCTGACAAAAATTGTATTTATAACAAGACCCTGCCATTGGAAAACACTGATTTGTCAAAATGGGAGGGGTTTCTTTTTAGTATGTTGCCTTGCTCATGAAATATGAGGGCAAAAACTTTGAAATTGTGAGAATATTTGATTTGAAGAATTTTGAGAATAATCCGCCATTAATAGCCTCTTGTAGTTCAATTTCATGAATATATTTCTAAAAATGAATCCAATACAACATTTACAAAATAGTGAAAAGAAACTTGCGATATATCCGGTGGGGTTTTTTGTTTCATTTTGTTTCGTTTTGGTTTTTGTTGGGTTTTTGTTTGTTTGGTTTGGGGTTTTTGTCTGTTGTTTTTTTTTTTAATTTGTATTTTCATCCCAGTTCAAGATGAGAAAAAAATAATTGCCTTCCTTAATTGTCACAGGTGTCTTCAGATCTCTTACAGTGAGAGTGATTCAGTACACAGACAATATCTGAAAGCACTTGAGCTGGTCAACTTACAGTGTGCAGAAAAATAAAGCCTCCCCACAATGCAACATCAGAATCTGGATTTCCTAGAAATGCTGTTGAGCTAAAGAAAGCAACTCACCTCCCACCAAATAACTCTGAATATCTCTTACATCACTGACTCAACAGTGCACTGTAATTTTTTAAAGATGACCTTGCAAGGATTTCTTTCCCCCAGGTTGTCCAGTAACCTCTGCTTGTGGGTTAAATGAGCTTTTCTCTTCTGTAATGGAAACATCCAGAAGACAAACCCATGATATTTATTCCACTTTACTGGAAAGAATCTGTATCTCCCTTCTGAAAAGAAGCAGCTGAAATTGTTGTGTGCAGGTTGGTTTACACCTATAAAAGAAAAATTGTGGAGAAAACTGTCCTCTTTTAGGTGAGCAGATTTTCATTTGAAAGGAAAGCTATACAAGAAGGTGACAAGGTGAAATAAAATGCAATTTAATCTAGTTAGAATTTTGTTTTCCAGATGTATCACACATCGTGTTTATAAAATTTAGCATTAAACTGTGTGCAAAAATTTTCAGTATGGATTAGCATTTAAAAATTATGGTAAGTAGCACAACAATTATGCATTTGTCTAACAAGTGAATGACTTAATAACTGTTGTTCTTTCCTGCTCTCACGGAACTTCATAATTAAGAACTAGATAAACACAACCTTCCAGTGTTTTGGGATTATTCATTGGTTGCATTTTTCTTTTTCTTACATTAAATTTAATCACACCTAGACTGGTATCAATAATCATAAAGATTTTTGTGTACCACTATCATCTTCCTTGCCTGTGGGTGACCACATTTTAACTTCTCCTGAAATAGGAATAACATTCTGCAAGCAGTAGGAAAAAAACTAAAGAAATGACCTAAAAATGCTAAAGTACAACATCTAGTCTAGGTGTAAATTAGGGTCCCTGAACTCCATGAAGACTTCCCTGGTTTAACCAGATGAAAGTCAAACTCACTAAATGTCATTGTTTTGCCTTGAATTCCACCTATAAAACTCAGCAGTTTTTAAATATGGAAAATCTATAGGGATTTTTTGTGGTTTGCCTGAAAAACAAAGTTCTTTATTTCCCATAGCATGAGAGGTGGACATGTTTAAATCCAATGGACAAAAAATGCCCACAGAGAAAAAAAAAAATCACAGACTGAGCTTAGTCCTCCTTAAATAACACTGAGGCCAGAAGAATATTTTTGGCATAATGCCACGGAGGAGAGCATGAGACTGGTCCTCCATTCCCTCAGATCCAACAGTACAGCCATGCTCAGAAAAACCTCTGAAAACA
>JAWWLZ010000177.1:7194197-7221145 GCA_035041345.1 Poliocrania exsul
AGGCATCCTTAGCTGAGAGGTGTGATTTGTCACCCAGGAATGGGACAGATAGCCAGGAAATTTCTGCAAAGTTACTTTACTCCCTGAGAAATGCCAGTGTCTGACTTTCCTGACAGGCTGCCTGGTCCTCAGGCAGCACATCAGAGCAGGGAAATGTTTCCTGGAGAAACACCCTCAAATTTCAGACTAAGTGGCTCCTGTTCTCCCTGCCTTAGAGTGTGAGCACTGTGTTAATATTTGAGAAAAAAAAAGTCAGAAATAATATTGGAATTTCTTTTTCAGTAGAAATCCCAGCATTCTCTACAGAAATGAAGGCAGCTCCACTCCGACCGACAGCTTCAGGGGAGGCACTGACAATGAAATTAATATGCTCCATATTTCTTGAGAGGAGCAACAGGCACTGGCTGGAGTCTCAGCAGGCCAGAGATTGCCTAAGTGGGCTTCTCTGCAGGCAGTTTTGGCCCTTCTATGAAAGTCTGTAAATCTTTAATGGCAGTTGTGCACATCTGCTTTTGCTGCCCAATTATTTTCATGTGTTTGTGTGTTCCTCTTGATTCTGTCAGGTGATTTACTTGTGTTAGTTTGGGAAATAACACTTGGAAAGATAAGGTTTTGCTCTGTTAGCTGGAGCATTTCTTTCTTCCCCTTTCTTCTTTCTTGCAGGACAACATTTGCTGTTTTATATTTGTCTGTAGTTCAATTCCCTGGAAAATAAAAGGGAAGACCATTTAATAGTCTTGCCACCTGCTCACCCACCTTTGAACACACATCAAACAAGCAGTTCAAGGGGGAAAGAATAACTATTTTATTTTTGTAGAATAAGTTTTTAAGGGCAACTTAGTCATCTGGTAACTGTGGCAACAGTGGAATATGTTCACTATTTGCTTTCATGTAGATTAGGAAAAAGAGGAAGTAATTTCTTCTAATGAAAATGTTTTTTTCTTTTGCCAAAATTTAGAAAATCGTGCAAACAGATTTAGAGCTGCTAAAAATGTTTTAGTGTGTTGTACTACATTGTAACTTGTACTTTCATGCAGTACTTTCTTAACAAATAATAGTTCTGGAATTCTATTGAAAGACTTAATGTAAATATATATATTTTTTAATTATGTAATTGAAACCTGAAGAGGGACTTTTTACATGGGAATGGAGTGACAGAAAGGGGAAACTAAAACAGAGTGGGTTTAGATTATATATAAGGAAGAATTTATTCACTCTCAGGGTGGTGAGGCAATGGGACAGATTGCCCAGAGAAGCTGTGGATGCCCCAGCCCTGAAAATGCTCAAGGCCAGGTTGGATGGGGCACTGAGCAACCTGGTCTAGTGGAAGAGGCTTGGAATGAGTTGATCTTTAAAGTCCCTCCCAAACTCTTCTATGATTCTATGATTTATTTCCAATTTCAAGCTTCTAAGTAATTTCTATCTGAAAATGAAAGGATGCCCTGGTTAACTTGCTCTAGAATGTTCTAAAAGGTGAAAAAATAGCATTGCTCTTTTATGCTGTACTGTGAATAAATAGGAGAGATTAAGGCTAAAACAATTAGCCTAAAATTGCCAGAACAGACAAGCTGAATTCAGTTACTGTATCCAGGTTAATTTTTATTGCAGACCACAGGCTTTAGGTAGTTAAAAAGAATCTTATGTACACAAATTACAGTTCAAATTCATGAATGATCAAATATAAAAATAATACCCATGTGTGAAAATTCAGTGTTCTGGCTATAAGAGTTTTCTCATTGCTAAGTCTTTAGTTAAAAGTCTTTAGTCTTTGATCCATGATTGTTGGTAGAAAAAATATGACTTAAGGTTTAGGAGACTGAACTATGTTTTGAAAAATTCATTAATTTGTCAAATCACAGACTAAGAAGTGGTTTAAAGTAATTTTGATTCACAAAGAATACCTATGTACTTCCTCCATGGCAACAAATGTTTATCTTCTACCCTGTTTGTATAATAATAAAAATAATAACAGTTAACTTCTGACTGCATATGATTTTCAGTACTCAGGTGTTAGGACTGTGCTTAATTAGTCAGCATCTCCTGTACCTAATCAAGGGGTGCCCACCAGAAAACTGTTAGCTGCCTTGTGCCTCGTTAGGAGTTTAATTTGCTAATGAGGATCACCTGGCAAGCCACATATATAACCTTGTGAGGGTACGCTGCCTCTTGCTTGGATTTTCTGCTGGTAGTTGAGTGTGCTAATCTGGTCTCTACTGCTTGAAGCTATTTGGTAGTAATAGTAGACAATTTAGTGCAAAAAATCTCAGGTTCTATCACCACTGTTCCTGCACCAGAAACTTCCATGGAAATCTATGGATAATTGCTTCTGCCTGGGTTTCACCTGCCTGTGAGTGAGCACTCGTGATCTTCTGAGGTACAGAACTAATGTACAATGTTTCCAATTCAGTTTTCATATTATGTTATTTTCTATCTTGGTGCCAGAGAGACTACTTGTTTCATAGCACTGGGTGTTGGACTACATTCTGATTTCCTTTATTTGCAGGCTCTGCTTTCCCAAAGTTATTCTAGATTTACTTTTTATTTTTGTTCAAGCAAAGTAATCTCCAGAACCCATCCTATGCAGTCCAGTGTTTCTTGTAAGATTTCTTCTCTAGCTGCTTGGAAGAAGGTTTTTAGTGTGGACCTGTTTGAGGTGAGAGCTGTTGTAGTGCAGAGCAGGCAGGGAAGAGATTGCAATAGTGATCCTCAGGGATTGTTTGGGTGATGTTCCTTGTCTTTTGACACTGCACTAGAAAAGGGATAAAAGTAATCAATTTAAATGTTACTATGCTTATATGTGGTTAGAATTCTGTGAATGCAGCTTGTGGAAACTGGATGTTGTTTAAAAATGCTGAGATAGAAGGATATATTTTCTGGTAGCTAAGCCAAACTTCTGTCACTAATATTGATATATTTAAAATGATTTGGGAAAAATCCAGTTATTCATGGTGTCTTATAGAGGTCTATGATAAGGAAGATAATAAGACCAGCTATAAACTTGATGCTTTCAGTTTGAAAAAAAAAAATCTCATAAAACCAAGTGAGATTATCTAGCTGTTGAAGAGATAAAATGTCTTTTTTTTTTGGTTGTTGGGTCATATAAAAAGATAAGAGAAGTGAACATTAGATTTACTGAGAACTCTAACTTCTACTTTAGTTTTGAAGACGAAAGCTTCCATTTCAATATACTTTCTCAAGAGTTTGTATGCTGTAACCTACAGTATAATTTTACTTTCAACTATAGAATAATTCAGGGAAGGACAGACCCATTTGGCAGGCACAGGTCTTTGCTCTTTTGGCTCCTGCTATAGCTTCGTGCCTGACTCTGCAAATCCAGATAAATACAGATACCAGTAAATTTATCAGCTGCTTTTTATGTCTGAGGCTAAAAATCAAAGTTTTTATGAGTGGTCCTTGCTAGGAGCTAAGAAAGGACAAAGCTTCCCTGTAGCACTGTAGTAGTAGTTAGTCTGCAACAATTTCAGTGTAGCTTTGTAGAAAGTTCTATGCTGGTATTCCATGTGTGCTTATCTTACTAAGAATTTAGTTGATTGTAAAGAATGAGATGACTGGAACTATGTAAAAAATTAGTTGAATAGATTTTTTTTTTTTAATGTCTTAAAGTATTCCTAAGTTTGAATTGAATCTAACAAATGCCAGAGAAAAATGGGAGAGAAGGTTTAATAAAATTAGGAGAGTTTTTTTGGTTTGTTAACCGAAAATGAGTTTAATTCTTATGTGGACTTAATTCACAATTGCTGAAAGATCTAATCAAAGTCAGAGTCTAAATAATAATGCCTGAGTAGTGATAACCTTAGAGGTGCATAGTAAACCACATCAGGGAGCCAAAGAGCCATTGGAAACTCATGCAGCTGAAAAACCTAAATCAGTGAGATAAGTCACTAATGAGACTGAAAAACTCCAACACTGGTGCAGTGGGAGAGACCTCAGGAACCATTAGCTTGGGATGGAACCCAAGGCAGCTGGTCATGGAGGCACAGCAACTGGCAACATCAGGTTTTTGATGGAGCTTCCTATAGATTGGTTCTGGGATCAATCATGCTTGATGCTCTTATTAATGACCTTGGCACAGATATGAGCAGGCTTATATGATTTGCTGAAGACACAGAGCTAAGAGGGTTTGTGAATAAGGCTTGGGATGTCCTATAGGAAGGATTGTGTGACCTTGATTATAGTAATAGAAATGAAATTCAGTAACTCAAAAGGAAAGGCCCTTCTCCTGAGAGTAGGAATGCTAGATATCAACTGGGAGTTAATTTGTCTATGGAATACAGGCTTTCAGTGTACAGTAGGTACAACCAGACCTTTTTATTCTTACAGTCATCATCTTTTAAGCTTATGAAACAAGTTTTGTGATTACAAGAGTTAATACATGAGTTTTTAATAGGTTTTTTAAAACCACTATTAGTTGTGTGTCTTGCCTGATTCGTGAGCTGTTATGTCTGTATGTAAGAACATAAAGCTGATGGGGTGAATGAAGCAGGGAATCTACCTCCTTGTATTTATCTGTGAGACAGTGAGGGCAAAGAAAGAAGAAGCAAGGAAAGAAAATTGAACATTCACATACTTCATCTTGATCAGCAGCTCATTTACATATTAGCTGACTGTGTTTTTTTCCCCCATCAGGATCAGAGGGTTCCGGTAAGAGCTCGAGGCAGGCTTTGGGCTGCACTTTAATGCTTTCATCCTCAAACATTTGATGTGCACAAACACCAGGGCAGCACTGAGTGTTGCCCAAAAATGGAAGAAAAGAACTTTCCAGACAATATTAGTATGGATAAAATAGAGTGTGGGTCCTTTAATGAAAGCACTTTCAGGTGCAACAAAATACATAAGTGCACAATACGAGGCTTTTACAAATTTATAACACTACTTAATTATCATATGTAATGGATACATCCAACCAGAAAATTGTCCACCCCGGGGCCATTCTCAGGTCTGCCCCTTTGAGCTTATCCAAGGCTTTTGGGCCTTCTATCTTGCTTTGACTACAACATATCTTCCAAGTGCATGTGTCCTAAACAAGATGTCCTTGCTAAAATCTTTTCTTTGAAAAGAGCGTTAAACAGAATTTCAAGAATGTGGCACAAACCATGAGAAAGAGGTTTAGTAATTGTTAATGGCTATTCTAAAGTGTTAGAAACTATACAGCTGTATTAAGATCTAAAAATATATAAAAAAACCCTTAAGGGTCTTAAGGTATCATGAGAAGCTGGTTTAGCTGGTGGGTGTGTGGTTTCACTCACCAGTGTGGGCTCTCCATGGGCTCAGTGCCTCAGGAAACCTCTGCTGGCTCCTCTATGCTGCCTCCATGGGCTGCAGGGAGTTACCACCCCAGTGCCTCACTGGGGTGCTGCAGGGATGTTTGTCACACTTTCCCCTCACTGCTGGGCAGGGTTTTTCCCTTTCTCACCCACCCTTTCCCTGAGGTTCCACTGAGGGGGCTCAGCTGTGCCTTTGGTGGGTCTGCTGCAGAACTGTCCTCTCCTCGGGCCCCACAAGCCCCACCACTGCCAGCACAGCTGGGGAAAGTGGCACAAACATCAGGATTTGGGAAATCCTTGGTACTGAGTGGTGTCGCTCATCCCATGTTTGGCAGACCACAAGAAGAGACAGACTCTGGAAACAAGAGTCCTCTCCTTGGATTTGGGGGTGGGGAAATGGTGGAGAGTGTGGATCCACAGACTGTCAGGGCTGCTAATCCACTGCCCTGGCACCACCAAATGGGGAAAAGGAAAATGCAACTTGCACTGAGTGGAAAAACTAGCAAAATGGTTATGTAACAGCTTGCAGTGATATGTGTAGTGTTGCTCTACATTTGAGAGAGAGATATATATACACACACAAATATACATATATATATGTATGTCTGTGTGTGTGTTTCCCCTTACCCCCTTTTACTGCAGAGTGGGCTGGTCTGTCAGGCCAGTCCAGTTGGTAACAAACAGATTTGTTGTCAGGACAGGACAAGGGGTTGTGGTTTTAAAATGAAAGAAAATAGATTTGAACTGGGTACAAGGAAGAAATTCCTTTCTGTGAGGGTCGTGAGGCACTGGAATAGGTTGCCCAGTGAAGCTGTGGGTGTCTTATCCCTGGAAGCATTCAAGACCAGGTTGGATTGGGCTTTGAGCAACATGGTCTAGTGGAAGTTGTCCCTGCTCATGGCAAGGGGCTTGGAAGGAGATGAACTCTAAGGTCCCCTCCAACCTGAAACATTCTATTCTATAATAAAAGTCAGGAAAAAAAAATTGGAGTGTTTCAGACTTGCTTAATATATTCATTAATGGCCTTGACATAAATATTACAAGTGTGCTTAGAGAATTTGCTGAAAATGCAAAACTAAGAAGCTTTAGAGAAATAAACCTGCTGGCCTGGGAGGCCTTGTTCTTGTTTGGGATGACCTGAAATTAATTCTTCATCTCTCTTGGTCATTGAAGTGAAACACTGTTTTTTGCACTGTTCTAGTAATAATAGCATTTATTTACGATGTGCTTTCCTGCCTTTGATATAGTGCTGCTGGCAGGAGCAGAAAGAAAAGATGAACACAAATGTTCATCTGTTTCTGGAAGAAAGCAGAAAACTGAAAGAAACCAAATGGGAAGAAAGTGTGTTCAAGCCAGTAAAGACTAAACACCATGGGGGAAGAAGTGTTATATATTTTGCCAAAGGATCCCCATGTTGATTTATTACAGTGGAGAATTTTATTAAAGAAAAATAGCCAAGTTTCCTAAGTTTGTATCAAGGTCTTTAAGAACATGTATGGTTGTTCCTTTATTAACTTCAAAAATTGCTCAAATATAAAACTCTGTGGCATGGATGCCCTTCCTCACCAACAGTGACCTGTGTCTGTCCTGCTCTACCTCAGGTGTTCTGGCTGGCAAGGGGGATTAAAACCAGAGCACTGTCCTCATTGAAAGGAAGTCAATCAACATATATATGTATATATATACACACACAGTAATTTGTACCAAAACATTCAGGGATGAAGAGTCTCTAAATGATGTGAGAGGTCTTGTTCATTCTCAAGTGTGACTCCCTCAGCAGTTCAGGATCCACATGATCAATTAGACATGGTAGAGGGACCCTAAAGCTCAGATTGGATGAGTTTTCTTCTGGCAGGTGTTGGGACCCCTTGTGAGTGTATTATCTTTTTGCAATGTTTTGACTACTACAATCATGGCCACATGTATGAAACAGCTGAACAGATGTGAACCCCAAAGGGGTGGAAAGAGGAATGGGAGAGCACTAAAGGAAAGGGCAGGTAGGTTCAGAACTAACCTCCATGGTGGGTTCATATTCCAGCTGCAGTGGTAAATTGGGGTTTTTTGGTAAGCCTGCTTACCAGCATGACCCTGGGCATGGTGTGGAAGGTCTATTTGAGTTTTTAGCATACTTGATGGCTCTGGGTTTGGGGTCCAGCAGTCACCTGAGCTATAGCAAACAGGATATATTTTACTGGACAGCTCTGGGGTCATCAGAGGTGGCCAATGATGTCTACCATGATAAGCACTACTTAGGAAGTACCCTATAGCAATAGTATAGCCTTTATGGAATTTTCACTTAAAAAAATAAAAAAGCTTACCAAGAGAAGGTTTAATTCAGTACTGTGTAACACATGTGCTTTAAGTGTGAGTGTGTATCTGCTGGTTTTCAAGGTCATTTTTCTTTATTATACATTTATAGCAGCTGTGTAGCAATTATTGCATAATGGACATCTGCTTTCTCTAGAGCATGCAGAATTGATTTTTTTTTTGGTGAATTACTGATTGGATTGATTTTATACTTAAGACAGTACTGGACAATTAAGTGTATTAGTTAGTTTGATCTCAGATATTTTGATTAACTATGATAAGCTAAAACATTAGGCATATTTGTCATAACAATTAAACAATCTAGAAACTGAAACAGCCTTTTAACTCTAGTCCTTCTCACTAGACAGGAAGTTTGCTACTATATGTTTATTACTAGTTTCTTCATTATCTCCCCACATTAGTTTCTAGACTTAACTTATCAAAGGATGTAATTTTATTTTCTGTCAGTAGATTTTTTTGTTCATGAGATACCAGTAATTGGACTGTATTAAGCACTCAGTGAAAACTCCACTGAAGCTGTATTTGCTTCCCTTGGGACAAAACTTCATCCCTAGGATGATTTTCCTGATATTCAGATTGAAGTTTCTGTTATTGTTTTGTTTGCTACCTTTCTGGTACTCTGAGAGGAAGGTGGAGGGTGGCCCTGACAGTCCTTACTGTTAGTGGAATGGAGAACTTGTTATTAGCTTGAAAAAGCATTACACAGTTGTTAAAGCAGAAGATAAAAAGCTTGAATCTGTAGAAGATGTGAGGTGTTCACACAGATCAGTCACAGTGTGAAGGGGACTGGAGAACCTGTATTTTCTTTGTGTTCATGAAAAGGGATGAGGGGACCTCCTGGGTACAATAACCTGCCTCTCCAGGGTGGATTTTCACTTGCTGATTTCACAGAAATAAGTAGACAGCCTTACGTTCTGAATAAGTTGCTAAATAATTCTGCATTTACGTTCTGGGCTCTTCTTCCTCTCTCTGTTGGTACTTGCACAACTGTGGTGTTGTGTTGTATCATTGATACACCCAACCATCCAGCTGCCTTTTTGCCCTCAGTCTATCCTTCCTCCGTGGTATTTATACACCATTACTGCAGTATCCACACACCTCACAGCCTTTATTGCTTTTTCCAATTCCCCTATGAATTAGGCAAATGCAGTTCTTCTCATTTGAAAAGTACAGGACTAAGGGCCATAAACTGAAAGATATTTAGGCCCTTTACACATTTAGGTGCCTAATGTAATATTCTAAATATTCTAAAGCATCCAAATACATTAAGCACCTAACTGCTGCTGACTGGGATGGAAGTGAAGTACTTAACTCATCTGGATGTTGTTGAAAAATGCAGGTGGCTGCCAACCTGCCTCTCTTTGTATTTAGTTAGATAAATTTTGAAAATGTAAGTCTAGATGACTTGCTCTTTGCTATGCATGGAGACCTCCAACTGATAACCTAATACATGAATGTTTTTTTCTTCAGCTTGTTTGTTTTATATCAATTGGTTATTCTACTTAAAAGATAATTTATAATACTTTATCCTGAAATATTATAAACGTGGTACTTTAGCTATCACGTTTCTAGCAATTCCACAACAGTACCACACTTAGTTTGAATCATGTTTAGATTATCTCTCCTAAATCAGCTATTTCCTTAATGACACTTATCAAAGCATTGTTTCTTAAGCTGTTATGGCTAAATGCAGAGTGTACTGTTTTAGTCAGGAGGAAGGAGATTTTGTACCAACACTTAGGCTCCTGGATGAAAGGTGTTTCATATTTCTGTTATTTAAATCCTAATGCAGTTTGATAAAGTGATAAAATGTAACAGCTGCATTTTACACTCCTGAATTAAATCACTTAAGTCTGGGATGCTGCCTTATTCCATCGTTATTGCAGGGTCTCTGTAAGCTTCAGTGTGCCACAGGTATGACATTACCTGAAGGCTGTGTGAGGTTCCTGGCAGAGTTCCCTGGGAACTTGGGCACTCCAGCAGCAGCTCCATGCACTGTTCAGACATCTTTCCCCTGCCCCAAGGCAGTACAAAATAAGAAGCAGACCCAGCCCCTGGGCACGTGTGTTCTGGGGTTTGTCCTTGCATTTCAGAGGTAGATGTCAGACCCTGCTGGACCAGCTCACCCCAATGTTTGTATTCAGTCCCAAAACCTCATGGCTTCACAAATCGATGCCTGGCACTGGTGCCCTACATGGTACACACACAACCTCTGGTTTAGACTGAAATCAGTCCTGGCCTTAAAATCTCCACCCCCATGTGTGCCCTCAGAGTGAAAAGCACCCGGCAAAGACCAGCCTGACTTGTGGCCCTGGCCCAAGTACCCTGAAATGAGGCTGAGGTGTCTGAGCCTGGGGTGAGGGCTCTGGGCAGAGAAGAGACAGGACCAGAGAATGATACCACCACTTAATCTCTCCAAATTACCCCCCAAAACCTGCTGGATTTGGTTTCTGCAGTCCTATTATAAAACATGGGCTCTATGAAGTATCAGATGTGCTCCATTGTAAAGGCCTCACCTTCTGGTGCTTCAGGGGCTGAAAAGAAGTTTCAGGTGCTAGATCAGTACCCCCTAATGGCAACTCCACTTCAGACTGACCTCCAGCATCTGCTGGCTTGGAGGCTCAGAGCTATTCCTGTCCCACTCCCTGCAGATACGGCCTCTGCACACCCAGGGCCGTGAGACTGGGACTGGCTTTCTGATCTACCACAAAGATAATGTAATTAAAATTTACCTGCATATGTTTAATGTCAGAGCTCCCCCTTGTAAAGTTCTCAAAGTGAGAGATTCCTGAGATTGTTTTGATTTTTATTTCATATTCAAACACTTTAAAATCTTTTTCCTTCTCTTTGTCTCTGTGGAAAAGACCTACACTGAAAACTAATTTAAAGAGGCTGTAACTTTCTAAAAGAAGTACCAAGTCACATTATCAGGTAATAATTTGTTTTCTAAGTGGTTTAAACATAATTGAAGTCAAAATAATTTATAGCAGCAAGCAACACTTTTGTCATTTAATTCAGACCTATTTATAGCCTACAGCATTAAAATTGCAATTAAAAACTCCACACTTTCTTTTAATGAAACAATCATTCATCTTCCACTCTCCAATTAAAGAATATAATTGTAATTTTTACTATAAAATTTCTTTCTACACTACTGGAAGCAGTTAACACTGTACTTGATTTTAGCCACCTATAGGATATGATAAAAAGAATCCATCTTAGAAAGAATTTTGTGGGTGGCCCCTTCATATTGAACTGAGTTCACAATTCAACTTGAAATAGCTAAAATCTACTATGGCAATGGATTGCTTTCATAGTTTTGTGTGGATAGAATTTAGGAACTTTTTTTTATAATGACTGAGTAACTTTTTCATGTCTTCTGCCGGGACAAAGCTGAATACATCTTTCAATCAGATTCTTCAGACAGCCTGTTCTGAAATAAAGAAATGAAGAATAGGTAAACTGTAAAATCTGACTGTGCCTCCTGGTGGCAGCACGATGCAATTCCTGCCTGCTGGAAGGCAAATGACTGTAACACCAGTGAGTAATAGATTATGGAGAGTACATTCAGCTGCACGAAACTCGGATTTTCCTCAGCTCTGACAGCAATCAGCACCACTTTTCATTGGTAAAATCAGCATCTTTTCCATTTTGCATGTGCCTTTCGTTTTTGGTGATTATTTCCATCAGCATAAACATCATTCTTTTCAAATGTAAGTCTGTTTTGCTATAAAATATGGCACATGCATATGACATAATAAATGTGTCTTGACTCTGGATGCTGCTGGAAAGCTGTGCCTATCATGCTGAGAGAAGACCTCAGAAATATTTAGCTGCAGTTACACAGCTGTTTTCCTGTGACACAGCCCAGGGCAATCCCACTCTCCACCCAGAAGAGGGGGAGGGTCTGTGTGGCCATCCAGTAAGACCAGGGCAGGTTTGGCAAAAAAACTCATCTGCCAAACATCTCAGTTTTCTGCTGGAATGGGAGGAGAGGGGAGAGGTATCCCTTGGTAGCGGTGGTGGCAGAGTGCTTTTCTGTGGTGAAAAGGTCATGCCACTGGCCTTGCCATGGACCTGGTGAGCCCCATGTAGTTGGACATGGCTACTGCCTTCAGGAGATAAGACATGGTCCTCAAAAAGGCAGTTCTTAGGAATGAAATGAGGCTCCTGCTTTGAAATGCTGGTGGAATCCATAATTTCCACTGATTGTACATTAAGCCTTTTGAAGACTCAAAGCACTTCAAATATGCAGCTGGAAGTTCATGGAGACTTGTAGATACCAAGGCAGACATAGGAAAGGCTGGAACAGAAGGGCTTTCATGTGCACGTGACTCATGTTTTATAGGAGGAATCCTGCCTGCAGCATGCACTGTGAGCAGGTTTCACAGCAGTGTTCCCATCTCATGTTCACACAGCACTGTACAAGGTACCAAAACACAATGCATCTTTCTCTAGGGTGTTTTCTACCACCATAAGAATCCATATATAAAACAGGAGAGATTACTGCCATGGGTGCAGCCTCTCTGCTTCTACGTCCTCATATTCAAATGTAGAATGAAAAAATTGTGCTGGGCAGTGGCTGGAAGGCTCAAAGCAAATGTAGAAAAGGATGTACCCAGAGTTTGCTTTGGAAAGTACTTCAAATTTTTAAATTTCACGGTAATAGAGATGTGTTAAATAGGTGACTTTTTTTTCCCATTTGCTATTCTTTCTCTGAATATAAGGCTGTCATTCCATCCCCAGGGGCTAAAACTTACTTTTCTGGAGATCTCCAAGTTGTTTCAAGTAACTGTTACATTTACAAATCTAAAACACTTCACAATTTTTATTCTCCCTTTTCCAAAATAGGCCATGTTTCTAAAGTCAAACTGCATAAGGTATGTGCAAATGAGGACTACCAAGAACACAAGTTTCTGTTTTGCAGAGCCTTTTTGCTTTTTTAATGTCTCTTCTCTCTAAAAATTTTCTGCTTCTGATGGTTATTTTTTTGCCAACCCTCAATCAGCTGTCCTAATACACACCTTTCATCACATCTCATTGTCACTTCCTTTGTTGTCTTGTCTTTACTTGAATTATGTTATCTGCTGCTAAAATTCCTCAGAGGTTTGAATGACTACACAGCCTTCCATTTATAGAATGACATCTTTTTGGCCAACCTTTCAGATGCTTTGTCTGTCTTAAATGGAGCAAGGGGCTACCCTTTCCCTATAGTTCATGCTATTTTGTTTTTTTCACCTCCAAAGTCACTCATCTCCTTCATTTAGTTGTCAATTATGACTTCCAGGTGGAATCTTATGTACAGAAATTATGGCTTTGACTGTAGCTGAAATCTCTTGGTGTTATCAGTAAACAGTAGAGGAAAATAAGATTTCTGCTGACTGGAGTCATAAATGAGCATTCCTGGTGGAAAATGTTTGCGTGTCATCTTTGGGCTGTGGGATTTTGTGGTTTCCTGGCAATAGAGCAGCATTTGTGAAGAATGATTGATTGAAATTTATTGCTGTGAGAAATACTGTTAAAGAAGTTTTTTTTCTTTGGTTTCAAAATGAGATGTTGAGTGAACTTAGTTGAGGTTATTACATACCAAAGTAACTGTACCCCATTGTGAAGCTGATTCATGTAGAGCATCCCAAACCTGAAGATGCTGTTCCCTGCTTTTGCCCTTCTGATTTAATGCTGATAAAGCCCTGTATGATTCTTTCAGGAGAGGAGATAGTGCAATTACTGGTTTTGTTGCTTTGGAAATCTTTGTGCCAAGGAAATCCCAACTTGTGCCCATCCTTTTCTTCCACTTATTGTCTATATTTCCTCATTTTATCCTTCTATGCTCTGTTTTCCATTCTCCCCTCCCCCCTTATTCTCTTAGTCCCTTCCTTATGCTCTTTAATACCCTCCTGCCACTTGTGGCAAGTGGTATCCTGTGGAGTGATGTCCCCTGAGTAGTCTCCTCTGGATGGCTCACACCTGCCTTTTTCTGATCTGCCCCATGGCACTATCACAAATGCAGATCTCTGGAGCTCTGTTTCACCCAACCTAATAAGCTGTGGAAAAACTTCCCATCAACAGGGAAGCAGAAGGCAAAACAAGGGCATGATCATATAAATGGAAATGCTGAACAAGTAGGAAGTTGGAGAAACAAGCTTTTAAGTGCTGCAATTAATTTTAATTCCTCTCTACCTTGATGTACAAAAATATATTTAGAAGCAACTGTTTGAAGATGCATGTAATATTTAATGATACACATTTAGTCCTTGTGAAAGTTAATTACCAGAGCAGCCATTATAGCCAGGAACAGCATATGTTTCCTCTGGAGTGCCTTTCTGAACCTGTCTAAACATTTTTATTCTAAGAAAGTCACACTGGGATGTCTCCAGAGAATCATGAGCTGATCTTCCCTTGCTCAGAGTGCACCCAGTACTCTTGGGTGGACATGATTAGGGTCCAGCACCTTCATCTGTACGGGGCCACTTTCTCCTTCCTTGCTTAATTCTGTAACTGAGTAAGGTGGCTTAGTAATTATCCTTGGTATCACGTGAAGACAAATTAATTTGGCTGTCAGAATGGTTCCTTTGTGAGCTTTAGGGGTTTTTTGCTGATACTTTACTTTCTTGATGTGCAATGTGCTGTTTCAAACAAAAACAAGAGAAACAGTTTGTTTTCAAGGAAAAGAGAGAAGGGTTGCACTGGTCCAGCTGTCACTTACGGATTTATCCAGGCAGACTCAGGGCTGTGATGTGGAGTTTGTGGGAGTAACTTGCAGTATTGCTACCAAAAACAAAAAAGTCACCCTAAACTGGGCAGTATTAGCTGGCAGTGAGTATGTGCTGGGTATTTGTATCTTTGTTATGACCTGTTTGGAAGAGGAAATGTGCTATTAAGATTACCGTACCTTTTCTATGGGGGTTGTAATTACATGCAGGTATTTGACAGGGCCACAAGTTTCTGTTGAACTCCTTAGGTCATGTGTCCTTTTTTCTAATAAACTTTTCACATTTATCTAGAGCCTCATTGGTTTCATCCCCATAACCTAAAAGATTTTTCCCACAAAAGTGACCTTCTGGGATAATTATGAAATGAAAAGTGTCACAAATTTGAGACTACTGAATTAGCAAAGTAGCTCTGAAAGAAAGGAATATCCAGTCTATATATAGAGTGACTGAATTGTACGTTTACTACTAAAGGATAATTTTCTTTAAGAGTTCATTTATTTAGATGCTGTCAGTATCAGATCCTGATATACAGACTTTCAGTTGTGGCACTTTTTTTATTTTCTGAAGAGAATCTGTTGGTCACTGAAATTTGATTGCCAGTCTCTGGCAGCAGTGCACTCCTGTTGGAATGTTTGCTGGAAAGTTATGCTCTTTCAGCAGCCTCTGCACTTCCTTCCATCAGTCCAGTGCAATGAGATGTTCTGAATTTAATTTGATCAAATATTTGTTTTGAATATAACATTCAGAATCAGGAAGTAAATGAAGCTTTCATAGACACACACTGTTGAAGGATGTTGTTATTTATTCAGTTTATAAATCAGCCCTGTTTTGTGCTGCTGAATGTAATCCAAATACTGGCAAAGAAAAATAATGATAACATACATCATTGCTGCATAATTTTAAGGCATTTTATAGCCTGGAAAATGCGGTGGATTCTATAAAAGTGACAAATGACACAACACTGTAATAAATAGCCATAGTTTATGCATTGTGAATTGGAGTTTAGATTCAAATGGAAATTTTTTTTCAGTAGATTGGATGTGAATTCAGTCTCACAACCCTCTACACAAATTGTTTTGGCTTTCATATATTTTTCTGCGTTCTAATCAATGGTATTATGCACATTCTATTATATATGAATACAGTAAAACTTATATTTGAAATCAGTTACTATGAATATAATACATGTAAATGTCTTACATGTGTGTATCTCCAGTAATAGGACAAACTGTCTTGACTTAATTCATAATGACTTTGATTCATTGCCTGTTTGGAATGTTTGGTTCTTACTGAGTTTGTAAGTGAATGATTTAGGTATGTGCTGCATCTTTATCATGGTAATCAAATCCATTGTACTGGAAAAAATTCTATTTCCATTTTCACTTAACATATTACATAAATATTTACAAGAATAGAGTTGTTTAAAACTCTTATTTAAAAGGTAGGATGACTTTTCCGGAAAACAGTGTTCCAGTGATAGTCTTATTAATATTGGATGAATTACAGTTAAAGTATTGCAGCTTTTTTATTATTCAATGGAAATGCATTAGTAAGTTTTTTTGGTACAAAGAATTGTTAGGGGGTAGAAAATTGTGAGCCAATATTAGACTTGATACCTCATGGCTAATTAAGCAATGTAGTAAGTAAACATAAGGCTCTGATAAAAACTGGGCTTTGCTAAATTATTCCATGAGCAATGTGACTTACACAATATCATCTAATTATCGTTTGTATGGAGTATTCCTGTGGCTGCATAGCTCTTCCCAAATTAAAAGTAAACTTTGGCTGCAATTATATCACTGATTACCAGACTAGAACAGATCCTTGAACAAAATTAACTTGTAATGGTGTGTCGTGTTCAGGTTCAAAACATTCCCACTGTGGCTGAGTCTGCTTGACTTGGTGTTACTGACACAAAAGTCATTGAGGTGAAACAAGAAAGTTTCTAATAATATCAATAAACCAGCATGGTGGGGTCACAACATGACTTCTCAAGACTCTCTGCAATGTAACATGTCTGAAAATTAAATACACTTTTCAGAGAATGTTTTGCACAGGAGTTGTCACCACAGGCTGGGCTGTTCCAGATCCCATTGGGTGCCTGTTGTGAACAACATTTTTGTGAAGAGAAAGGTACAAATAATCCTGTTATAGGAACTGCAATCTTGTCTTTGTAAAACTGGTCCCATATCCCAGAGGTTACTTAAAACTATGAATCATTAGTGTTTTTTCTATTAAAAAAACCCCACCAACCCCACATGGGCTGCTCAGAATTACATCTGAGCACTGTGGAATGAAAGTGGGGGAAAAATACAGTATCAACAAAGAAATTGTGTTTATTGTCTGGAGAACTAATATTTTGGAAAGATACACTTTATCAATGTCCTTGTATTTCCTGTTATACAGTGAAACAAACAAACAAAAAAATCTTAACACCCCCCCCCCATCACTGTAGTTGCATGGATGCTGATTTACAAACATTTAAAAGACAGACTCTAAATGTTCTGTTGGTCTTAGTAATTTCCATGTTAATTTTACTACTTCATCCAAACTAAAACAAACTCTGCAAAAGAATGGTACAAAACATAGGGAGAGCAAAAAGTTAATATGAATTTCTCCTGTATTCTGTATCTTAGAAAACTTGAAGTAGCAGAGTACTCTAAGAAGGTTATTGTAGGCTTTCAGTGTAGTAGTGTTTAGAAGTCAGTAGGTGTCCTGTGAAGATGTGAAGCTTCCTGTGATTTGAATGCATAAATCCCTAAGGATATGCTATTCCAAGCTTTGTGACTGTTGAAACTCCAGGTCAGTAAGTCACTTGAACTTGTGCACCATTCAGTTTGAGAGCTTATTTGAATATAAGTAGAGCACTTTGACTCAAGGCAGAGAATGTGCTCAAATGTTCCTTGAAATCAGTGTCATTTGTTTGACTTCAAATTGCTGCAATTGAACAATTTTTTCATTTAAAGGCAGTGCAGCTCTGCACTTGGAGTGCTCAGAGCATCAATTTCTAAGCAGAAGCATCCAGCCCATGTGATAGTGTCCAATGCTTTCCTGATCTAGGAGAGTGAAAACAGTGCCTAAAGCAGAATCCTTTGGACTTGAAGCTTCAGGAGCTGTTTAAGTAGGTTTTGGTGGTTTTTTGTTTGTTTGTTTGGGTTTTTTTTTCATTTAAGCATTTTTTTGCCTTATTGCATTTAATCTAGAATGCCAGAGCACCAGTAATAATTTTAATTGTCAACTGTGACAACCATGAACGGAAACAAAATTGAATAAATATATTGACTGTAAATGGTCAATTAAAAAAGGCCTGGAGAAATAGCAAATTTCTTCAAGTACATAACTGACTTTGTAGATTTTTGAGCCAATTATCTGCAGTCTTCAGAGTCATCTGGTATAAATCTGTGGCCTTTCACACTGTTTCCTGGCAGTCCTAACCTGTATTTCAGAGCTGGTTGAGGTTGGTAAAGTCCTGCTGGATCTGCTGGAGGGCTCTGGCTCTGCTGTCATCTGAGCCAAAGCTGCAAAAACAACCTGAGTAGAAGAGCAACAGGGATGGATGGATATATATTTTTTAAAAAGGTTTTCGTTGTAACAGTGTATCTTATATGAGAATAGGATATGTATTTGGTTGGGGGGTTTTGCACACCATTTTTCTCTTTCAAAGAATAGTAAGCTTCCAGAGGAATGCTAATAGTTTTACTTGTGGTATCAAATCCTGGAAAGATGACCTTAGCTGGGAGTTGGGCGATTTTTGGATTACATCATGTTGCATTTCTTCAGCAGAGAGGCAGAAAGGAGCTATGTATCTTGTGTTCCTCATGTAAATGGCAGAAAGTCATGTAAAACAATGCATGTGAAAAGCTTAACTGCTTTTTGTGCTATGTGCGCTTACAATACTGGGATGCTCATACCTTCTATGCTTTTGAGGACTTACCTCTCTCAACCCACATGAATTTATTTTGCTGTATCTTTTACTTGTAGCTGTAAGTAGTCAGTGAAATGAAAGTTCATTCATAGTGTACTTTGAAGACTGCTTTTTTCCTTCTAGGATGCCTACTTAGTGTAAAATAAGCCATTTTAAACTCTAAGTGTATAGTTGCTCATTAAGTATGAAAAAAGAGCATCTTCAAATGTTGATATTACAAGGTTCTTTTGAAGTAAAGGGAAATTCACCCTCTTGCTCTCTTGCTTATACACTTGTAATTTGCTTTGAATAAATGATCAAATGTATTTAAATATGTGATGATTTATTTTTCTTTTAGAGAAGTCTTCATGGAATTATTATTCTACTTTTATTTGAGCTGTTACTATAATTTATTTTTTCAATTGGCAAAGATGTCACTGTGCCCAGATCTTGCAGCTGTGTCTCCCTTGATGACGGTTCTCATTTCAGTTTTTCCAAAGCAGTCCTGACAAATAAAGATGTATGACAGTACTTTTATTTATTTTTGGTAACAGAGTGTTGCCTGAAATGTTCACTAGTGGAAAGATTTTCAGTTGCTTACAAACCCTTTAGCTGAGCACGAGCTGGGCTCTGGCAGGAGAGGGGAAAGAAGGTGGCACAAGGTGTCAGGGACTGAGATCCACTGTCAGAGCAAACACAGGCCCAGGCAAGAGGCTGGGAGACCCCCCATGACACTTTGGGTTTAGCTGATCTCCTGGCTAAATAAATAACAAATCTAGCCAGGCTTCACATGTACTGCAAACCAACGTTTTCCACAAGAACATGAGTTTCATCAGCTTTAAGTATGCAAATAAACTTTTAACACAGAGTTAAGATGATAAAGCAGAAATTGGTTTTAAAAAGACACAAAAAGCTGGTATAATTAGGAGTGGAAATTCCTGTTCTCTAGCTTTTTAAATCTTGATGTTGTTAAGGGCATCATCCCCACAGTGAAGTAGCACATGTGCTACTGAGACTCAAAAAAAAAAAAAAAAAAAAATCAAGTGACAGTAAATACCCTACCTTGTGTCTGAGTGATATGTGGGTGGAGGCCAGTGGGAATGGGAATTGTTTAATGTATAACAAACAAGAAGGACAACCAGAGATTGAAAGAAAGGGCAGAGAGGAGGGCTTAGGTTAAACAGGAAAGGCCTGTGGGAAATTGGAGGTGATAGTGTGTTGAACTTTGATTTAGTTGCTGCATTCCTGGCAGTAATAGACTTATCTGCAATGTATTCTCTAGGGATGTAGGTACAGAGCATGGATTTGTACTTTTTTCTAAAGTGGCTTTTTGTGACTGAACAGTAAATTTAGCAGCAGAGTTTAGGAGAGGGTTAGGCAGGGGGCAATGGGATTCCCTCAAAAATGCATTTGCAGCCAAAGCTAAAACCTTAGGGTAGACTTTCCCATTAGCTGTAACCTGTTGCATAAGATGGCAAATGCTCTTGGACATCATTCCAATAGGCACCAACAGAGAATTGAGACAGTAGAAATTATATTTTGCTTTTTTTAGTTGGTCTAGGATGCAATTATATGAGATGAGTAGTGTTAGGCCAGCCAGAAGTGACAAATCTGCTCATGCTTTTATGATGATTATATGTTCAGGAGATGTTGGAGGTTATATACAGCTAAAGCAAATGTAAGCCTTTCAGCTAACAGGATCCATTTAGATGGGTTAGTTTGTGTAATACAAGGTTTTCCCTTTTAAATATTACTTTAAATTTCTTGGTTTAGTGTAGAAATGAAAAATCTTGTTACCTACACTTAAGTCAGATAACTTAATAAACTGCCAGTAAATTTATACTGGCTTGAATTGTAAGGATGAGATTAAAATAACTTCCTATAATGACAGAAGATAGTTTAACATTTATAGGACCTCAGTCATTCTGCCATATGAAGAAAATGCATTTTATCCCTTTGATTTTTTTTTTTTTTAAACTTTGATGTGATGGAGTTTGGTTTGGTGATTAATTTTGCTTCTCATGTTTCACATGAAGGAGAGAATCACCATGATAAATTTGTATTTTAGGGATGTGATGAATGGCTACTTCCTATTCCATGTAATTATCCGGCAGTAGTTTCAATGAAAGATGCTGGGAAATGGAGCTTCTCACTTCAGATAACCATCCACCCTGTCTGGCAAGAAAAATGGATCTCTGTTTTTGACATATTACTGTGGACCAAGGCCAATGGAGGGAGGGCAACCGTTTGTAGATTGTGAAGGATAGGATGGAGTTGAAAAAGTGCCTGTCTAAATGAAGTTGTGAATGAAAGTCTCATGATAAAAAAAATGTTCTGGCAATGTTGAGAAACTTGATTATTGAGGAAGCTGATTTTAATACATATCTGTCAGGGAAAGAATTACTTTAAAAAAGTCACGTAAGTTTAGTGGTAGGGATTACATTTTTGATCCTATAGATAAGTATCTCATGCTTTAAGAAATGGGTGGACTGCAAAAAATGTGCAAAAGCATCTCTGCATGTCCTTCAGGGGGGCTCCTCACAGCCTGTGGTTCTCATGAATGAAGGTATTGTCTGTGCAGGCTCTCAGTGCCCACAGAAGTTTGTCTGGTGTTTTGCATCATTCTCTGGTTTGCATCATACTCATAATACTCTGTTTATTAATGGAGGAGCTCCTAGTTCTGTCGGGCTGCTGTGGAGGAGTGCGCTGCCTCCTTCCCCCACTAGGGTGTACAAACAGCCTGTGCAACACCCGGCGATGCGAGAAACACGATCGTAATTCTGCATACACTTTATAGTAACAAGCCAGCACAAGTTAATCATTATTCTTTAAAACAAGCAAGCAGATGGAAAGATGTTGATTTCTGAGGCAGAAATTGCTCAACCCAAATCTAGAAAGTGATGCATTTCAAAGTAAATTAAAAGCATATTTTCTGTCTCTACAGCCTGGGAAACTTGATGTATTGTCGATGTTACCATGCATTTCAAACCTCTTGAAAGCTGTCATCTATTGTGATAAGATTAAAGGACTGAGAGCCTCATTCAAGTAAAGCTCATACAAATCTAATTTGAGTGGATCCCTTAAACATGTTGAGTGGGATGTTAAAAGGTAGATATGTAGCTATACATATAGGAGTACCAATCAGTATTCCTCTACTGGAGCTTACCTGAATATTTTAATGATAAATAGGATAAGAACCAGAGCTAGAAGGTGTAAAAGTGAAGTCCTCACAAATGACTACTGATCTGGTGACCTGAATTTTTATTTCCCCAGCTTAAGTTACCTTTAAAGGCTTATTTCCCAGAGGATCTTTATTTTACACGTTCATTTGAGCAACTGTCTTCTTTAGGATATGCTGGTGAAACGGTAACCCACTGCACGTTGTGTTCCTGCACACTTCAGGGACACTGTACCCTCCAGTTGTCTTCCCTGTACTCTTGAACTCAGCAGCTTTACTGGGGAGCTCTAAACTTCACTGGGAGGTTTTGTGGGAAAACTGATTTAGTGTGCCCAGATCCTGATAGTTATGTGCTCTGTCTGGGATGTGACTGCCTTGGGCAGGGAATTTGGGATGAGTGATATAAGATACTCAGGAGATGGAGTGGTGGGGAATGTGGGACCTGAGCCCCTGAGAAAATGCCTTGCTGGAGTAGGAGGAAAGGGAATGCAAGTGGCACTTTGTGTTGGTCAGTTCAGCCTTCTCAGGCCACTCACCTGCTGGAGTTGAGAAGATGTTTTTATGCAAAAGAGCTGTATTTTCTGTGCCCTATGCCCAGACCTACTGTGGTTTTGGTGTTTTGTATTGGGTTTTTTTTTTTGACCTTGATGTTATATGCATCTAGACTGTGAACTTTAATGAATTAAGGTTATCTGTCTTTCCTGATGCCTGGCTTAGTTTAACACATTCAAATTCAACACCAGTGTGTGGCCCAAACACTTGAAAGGTATTTAGAAGCAAGAAAAGTGAAGTACAATACATCTGCTTTTCTGTCAGAAATTTTGTAATTAGTCACATGGAGACACTTGAAGATTAAGGTCAATCTTCAGGATTTGAGGAGAAATAGTTTTAGAGTGCAGTGTAATGGGTCTGGTTACATATCTTTTGGAATTCATTATCAGCTCATTATTTCTGTCTAATAACTGATACTTCAGCTGAAAAAATGAAGTTAAGGAGATGCAAAAGGCGTAAGTAAAAATGTGGGGAATGCCAGTTTGCACTGGTTTATTTCCCAGCTGTAAAGAAAAGCTTGTGCTTTGCTGGAGCCATGATGTGAGTTTAAGGCAGCTCGAGTGAGCTGGAATAAATTAAATAATCTGATGGAAAAGTTGGGAAAGAGGTGAAAGTCATTCTCAAACCTTAGTTTTCTTATCTTGGGAGACATTTTGGGAGAGGACAAAAAATGAAGTATCACATTTTATTTGAATCCAGGTATTACATTTTCAGAGCAGATGTAGCTGCATTACACACAGAGCTGGGGCTGTTGGAAAACTTGCACAGGGCTGTGCTGTGCTGCTGACCAGTCTGTTAATAGTGTGAAATGGAAGGAGTGCAGGTAAAAGTGGACTTTGGGGCTCCATTCCAGCCTCTGGCTGAATAGCTCAGGGTCATGCAGGGTTTTATCTATTATTGAAACAAATGTATTGTGTCTTGTAGCTTTCTCAGCTTCAGCATGATGAAAATTTTTCCTCAGGCAAGGAAGATTGTTGGGGTTTAGGGGGAGGTGATTGTAGCCCAGGGTCAGGGTGGGCAGCATCCTTGAGCAGTGATGGGTTTGTACCTGATGGGTGAAATGAGACCTGTTAGACACAGCATGTCCCTGTGTGTACCCTTTCTCATTGCTCAGCCCTACCAGTTCCTCTTTTGGGAGAGTGCTTTTGGTTGCTGGTGGAGAAATATGTTCTCCCAGATATCAAGGACAGCCTAACTAACAGCAACACACACATTGCTTCATGGTATATTGGAAGATTATGGGTTCATTTTTCCAAGGGAATAGGAAGGCTGCAACCTACTGACTTTCAATTTAATTATACATGCTCAGAGCATTAATATTCTTAGTTTACCTTCTCATTTAAAAAAGCTCAAATACAATGTTGTAAAAGTAGAGAACATGTCAAAAAATAATCTTGAGTTGTTTATGCTAAAATATATAGCTCAAGAGTCTGATTTTGGATATGGTCACAGCAAACTGTTTTACACAGATATGTGGAGTACACATGGGTTTAGGAGAAACAAGTAATTTGCTTGTGTGTGCATCCATGTTGGCATCTGTAAGGGAAATAAAAGACCTCCAAGATAATGTTTTCACCCCTTTCTAATCCATTTTTATGACTTCATGTGATTCTGTGCTTTTGCATTATAAGAAAGAAATAATGAAAGACAGTATTGGCTAAATCTGAAGTAAGATCAAAGCCTCTATTTTTTCAGTAATACTTTATTTTCTAAAATGTAATTTAGACAAAAATAGACTGAAGATTCCCTTCAATGAAAGTACAAAATAAGATATATTCATAATAAAATGTTGAAATGGAATCTGCTCTCAAGATATTTCCAAATGAAAGTAACAAATACAACTGATTTTAAAATTCCAACAGAAGATTAAGGTAGCTGTCTATAGTGCACTCTATTTGTGAATGCATAACTGCATGTATGGTATATTTTCTGGAGGAATGAACTAAATATGCACAATTTTTTTCGGTATTCATTTTTGACATTTGCTCATATGCTGTGTTTAATGTGTCAGAATAATGTATTTTTGATCAATACTCTTAATCTGTGACTGTCACAGTTGGCATTTCTGACTGGTTGCAGATACAGTTGCTTGCTCTGCATCACTGTCTTGTGTAGCCATGTTTTGCTTCATCCAGAGCTTAAACTCTTTGGGGAAAAGACCATCTGCCTCTTCTCTATTTGGAAATCACTTAACAGGGTCTATGAGTAAATAATAGATATATTTTTCCTTCTCAAGCCTTCTTTTCATCCTTGTTTGCAGGCTATGGTTCAGCTGGCAGTGTGGGAGATGTGCATTAGTCAGGTGAATGAGAGGAGAACAAGCACCAGCATTTGGAGGGGGATTCCAGGGGCTGCCTCTGGGAGGAAAGCACAGCCAAGACAGGCTGCTGAACTTGCTCATGCACTGTTAGCCATGGCTACCAGTTTGACCCCAGAATTTAACTCTCATCTCGTATTCTCTGGGAAGTATTTTTAGGTGCTGATGTCAGTGATTTTTATTTTTCCTCTTGTTGATGTTTATATGGATTTCCTAGTTAAATCTATAGACTTTATTTTCAATTTAAACTGTTTCTTATTCAGCACACAAGCTAGAAATGAAATACTGGAGGATTTTTAGAACCCACATCCTCTGGACTGCAGGTCAGCCTAGTGGGTGGATTGTGAGAAGGGTCTTTGAAGTGGTGGGATGGGTTTAACAAAAAGACCTCTTAGTTGCTGAGATCTGACAGTGTGTCACATGGGCTACAGGATTTTATAACAGGAAGCACACACAACAAGGATGCTGCACGCTCAGAATTCATTCAGTCAGCAGAGAGGAGTAAGTTTCTTTTCTCATCAGTCACTTGTGGAGTTAGTCTAGAAATTCTTGTAATTCTGTAGATGGGAATTATCCTTTCACTTCTAGAAAGTGCCATTAACTACACCATTCGTAATATTCACAGATTGTCAAATCAGTAATAAACCTTACTTTAAAAAGTCTTTTTCTTCATTGGGAGTATTACCTGCTGGTGGAAAGAATGCCTCAAATGCCGTATTTATTGCTCTTCTTTTCACTTCTGCACACTCTTCTTCCTTAGAGAAATATTCTTATATCCAAATTACCCCCTGGTGGTGAGGGCAAGGTAGTGGAGCATAAACAAGCATTGTAGTATGTTTGACTTGATAGGATAATGCTAAAATACTTAACATCACCAGGTCTCCATTTCTTATTCGCAAGCACTGGTCATTAAGAAACTTGGGCTTTTTCTGTGTGTCTGTGGGTGGCTTTTTTGTGTGGTTGGTTGGGGGTGTGTTTGTTTGTTTTTTCCTGACAGCCTAAAGACACCTCTAAGCTGTCATGGGCAGCTTTAGGAGGTTTATACTATGTGTATAATGGCTGATTGTCTCTAATTAGGAGACTCCTGTATTTTTTTATAATTAAGAAAAATTCCCAATAATGTTTTCCAGATGTGGCTCCCTAGTCCTTTTCTTCAGTTTTCCTCAACATAGAGTTTTCTGATCATTCTTCTCAGGTGTGGTTTTCTAATTGCTTTTCCTTAATCACAGTTTGTGTGCACCAGTAGGGTTGCTTGAAGAAGTCATATCTACATTTTGTTTAATTTCTTTAGATTTTTGTGACTGAGTCGTTAAAATAAAAATATCTGAACTTATGACCTTACTAATTTTTAAATAAAATGCCGTTGTTTCTAATGTCAGCAAAATTTTTGCTTAATTCATTATTTCTTTTCAGGGTACAATACCTGAACCCATATTTTTGCTGTAATGTAAGTAAAGGTGTTAAGAACCTACCAAATAAAGTTGTGACATAAATTACTAGAGCAATGTCTTTATTTCCTGTCTCCTGTCAGAAGGTCAGAGTTGCAGGTGTTTGCTCTGGTAAACATTATTAGCAAGGATCTGTGGATAATATTATTTTGGAGCAATTTTTTGCAGCATGTTAGATGAAAAAGATGCAGTGTGAATGAGATGAAAGTGTTATATGAAAACTCTCAGAATGAATTGTCTGTCCATTTATAAACAGCTAATAAATAAGTAGGTAATATAATAAATGATTATTCAGAAGATGTTTCTGACTTTGTCAGACTAGTAAAATTTATCTTTTGCAAATGTATAATTCATCACAACTCCAAAAATACATTATCTTTTCCTTTTTCCCTTGAGAGATAGTCAGTTTGAAGCCTTGGGGACACGCTCAGGAGAATATCACTTGATTACTTCCTATTTTAGAGGCAAGAAAAAAAGACAAATTGCTTCAGATCCATTTTTCTTGCCAATGGGTCAAACAAGAAATATTTTTTGCTTATTTATTTTTGTTAATTTTTGGATGACAAGTTATTTCATTGCCAAGCACTAATAATGAGCATTGCAGCCTTGATAAATTGGCTTTAGGAGTAAGATCACAGCAAGGAAACTCCTTTTTTGAATGATGGTGAATGGAAACACAGGTGCAGAGGCAGCACAGGGATTTCTCCTGCTGTAGCTGGTGTGGGGCTGTGTAAGGCAGGGGTCTAACCAGGCCATCAGCATGCTCTCAAGTTCTCAGCCCAGTCTCTAAATTTCTGTGATAGCAGCCAAGGTTTGAGTGCAGGTCCAGCTAAATATGATTTAAGATGTAAGACATGTTCTGCTAATGTCTTGAAATGGAAGAGCTGTTTGGGAGAAATGAGAAATTGGGAGATACCTGGTTGGAGTGCACTCTTTTTAAAATTTATTTTAGACCTAGAGGCTGTTGCTGTGTCAACACTTGCAAGTACTAGCACTCATTAATCTTGGAAGAGCAGGGCTCAATCAAATGATGGAAGCTTTGGAAGAGTTAGGGTCTCATACAGACAGAATGTAGATAAAATACTTCAAGAGTTCATGAGCTGGCTAAGCTGTCACAGATCAGAAAGATTCTGAAGGCAAGTTAAAGATTGTGGGTGTAGTGCAAGACTGGGAAGAAAATAGAATCCTTGAAAAACAGTGACTAAACCCTCCCTAATCCCCTG
>JAWWLZ010000177.1:7250750-7265818 GCA_035041345.1 Poliocrania exsul
CTTCTGAGCTGATGAATAAGTTTGCCAGTTAAGGAAGAAATGAAACAACTTAGTTATGGAGGAGGATAAGAATAATGCAGTGGTGAAAAAAAAGAAGATAGTGATGAAACAGCTAGCTGAAACTAGCTTCAAAATTTAAGAACAACACAGAACCAATCCCTTTTTCTGCTCAAATTCCCGGAGAGGAAATTGAATCCAGACCTCTGAAAGGCTAGGGGAAATAGGCTGTGCTGATAGAAAAACCTCAACATGGATATCAGCCAGCAGTAAAATAGAAAAATATGGATTTGTGCCAAAAAATAAGGCTGGAGATACTGAGTAAAATGTGTTGCACTTGTCCAGCTTGTAGATCCTGATATATCTCATTTCTCAGTGTGGAGTTTTTTTGCCTCAAATTTACGAATATGTTGTGATCAATGTTTGATATTTGTTAAAAGCATAATTTCTTCAAGAATAACTATGCTGAAGATAGAAAATATATTTTAAAAGCCTGTTTAGACACAGAAGTGGCACTGTGCAACTTACTGATTCTACAGAAGAGGGACTCTGTTTAAAAGCCTTGTTGTTGCACCAAACCAGTACTTGGTTAATATTGGTTAAGAAAGAAAGGTAAATAGAGTTGCCTTCCACTGGCGTCAGTGCTTCTTACTGTTGATGGCCTTTCCACCTCTCTTTTCCAAAGTGCTTTAGGAGCCCTGGCACAGCCTGTCCGTTACTGAACTGATTGCCAGACAGGGAGAGTGGTTGAGTGGTGGGGTTTTATCCAGAGCTCTTTCTTTATGCTTGCATAGTCCACTATTCATCTTAACTTTTTCCTTGTTCAGACTGATGTCTCTATTAAGAGAACTGGTTGCAAATTTTATAATTAGGTGTTTCTTGGAATGTGTCAGTTTGTTAAAATAAATGTTATGTTGGAAGGGCCTTGTGTACTTTTGTCAAGAAAGGTTTTTTGAGCCTTAGTTGGCCTTCCTGGTTAAAATGTGGGATTCACTTGTGTTATCCAACAAGCTGAAAGGTCAGATGGGTAGGAGACAGAGAATGCAATAAATCTCTCCTACAGGAGTCTCCCTGCTTAGTGAAACTCTTTTTATTGAAGCAATTACCTGAATGTTGAAAGTATTATGCTTGTTACAGTACAAACCAGAATATGTTTAACGCTTTGGAGAAAATGAATATTCTTCATGCCTAGATGAGAAACATGAGTGGGGTTTTTGGGACCAAACGTGTTGTGTTTCAAATAGACCTCAGCCAGAGGAGTGGTCTTTGTGGTAAAATGACTCCTTGAGGACACAAAACCCCTTATGTCATTTGATTGCTGTTAGTGTTAGTGATGTGAAATGTAGGGGATGGGAAGGAACAACATCATAAAGAAAGAAAACCTCTTGCAGTTGAAGAAATAAAGTCAGCATACTAGAAAAACAGATGTCAAAAAGCTGACAGCAAGTGGCTGAGTCATTGAACATTATGTTCTAGAGAGCTTTAACACCTCTACAGTGTAAAAGTTTTGTTATATACAGCTGAGCAGCAGGAGATGGCAGCAGTGCTTGCTGAATTGCAGAGCAAGGAGACTGGGGAGAAATCCTAGAAATTAAAATATGCTGTTTTGTAAATTTGCCAAAGCAGGTAGCAATTTATTAGAACTGCGTACAATCAGGTAACAATTTATTAGAACTGTGTACAATCATCTTATTTTAATTACAAATTTTATTGACTATCTGATATTTTTCTCAGAGAATTTACTATATTTTATTTAAAAGCTTTGAAAACTGCCATGTCTGTTTATCAATGGCGTAATAATATTAGGGTTTGGAAAGACTTTCTAGAATAAATGTCTGATTTTGTCCATGACCAAAATTTATCATTTATGTCTCTTGAAAGGTTAAAACATCAGTCTTACTCAGAATAGCAGCTTTTAGCAGGTACTACATAAAATAGGAATTGCTGCTTCCTAGGCACAAAACTGTACTGCTCCATATATAGTCATTTAATTTTACTGAGTATGCCTGTGACTCAGAAATATGTACTTGAATTCTATAAAATAATGAAAAGGGAAGTGCTTCTTTTGCATGCAGAGTTTCCAGATGTGACTGTTGAATAGTAAAGTACCTTCAGTTTCCTTCAGCATATGTCTGATACTTAAAATTTATTTGGGAGGCTAATTACAGTTTAAATGGTTTGAAATGCCCCAAAGGAGAAAAAAAAATTTTTTTTATGAAGTTAAAGGAAGCAAATTTGAGAGGAAGTGGAATTACGTCTTATTAGTGAAATATAATTCAACAATAAATGTTGAACAGTAGCATATCATGTGTAGCTAATGAGTAACAGGCTATGTGGGTGGGGGGGTTTCATATGTGGAAAATACCAAAATCAAGAAGTACCAAGTGTTGTGATTAAGGGAAGAAAATATGTCAATAGTTGCTCATTATTCTAAGAATATTATCTTTATCCTTAAGATTACAACCAACCTTGCATTTCTAAAGACAGACATCCACAAATTAAAAAGTTGGTGATATCAAATAACAGTCTCTACCAAATATACCTTGGCATTACTGAGCAGGAGGATCAGACACTGAGGGAGCCTTTTGGTAAACTTTGTACACTGGTCCAGTGCAGAGTCACCTGCAGAAGAACTTGTCCAAGCTGCCACACAGTTGGGTCAAACCTTTCTGTGCTTGATCCTGTAGAGTCATAGCAATTCAAACCAGGGATATGGATCCTTGAAAACTGAATGAATGTTAATCACCTTTGATTTCATGTAATTAGTTTTTAAATCCATTTTCTTTGTCAGCTGTGGCAATCAATCCAATAATTTATTTACATGTGTGTATAAAAGATTTTCCTTTTGCTCTAAACCTTCTGCCTGAAAAATTCATTTGGTGTCCATTAGTTCTTGTTTTATGAGAAGTAGTGGCTATTCATTTCCTATTCACCCTTTTTCACTTGGCATTTTTTCTCAGATGAGGATTCTGACTCCATTTAAACTGTCCTCATATTGAAGCCTTTGTTTATCTCTGATGATCCTTTTTATTTGTTGTTCCTGAGATGGAGCAATCAGAACTGCATGTGCTGTGAAGGCTGTAGGAATAATACAAATTTATGTAGTGGAATAATGATACTATTTTTGTCCTTTTCTCTATTCTTCTGCTAAGAATTGCTGGAATTCTGATTGTCACTTTACTGCCTTCTGAATGATGTGCTGATGTTTCAGGAAACCATCCATGAGATACTCTCCTTGAGTAGTACGAGTTGAACACTGTGTGGGTGTAATATGGTTACTTTTTTCTCCATTTGCAATATTTTCTGTTTGTCAGCATTAACTTTCAGTTGGTATTTTATCACCCAGTCTCTCAGTATTATTAAATCCTCTTGCAATTCTTTGTAGTCTATTTCAGGTTTTATTACTCTGAGTAATTTTGTACCATCATCGAGTATTATCACCTCCTATTCATATTCTTTCCAAAGCACTTGCATGTGTCTCAGGTAGTACAGGTGCCTCCACAAAGCTGGGAATGTGACCTCCATGTTTTGACATTTCTTTTGCTCCTGCTGTTTCTTTACAGCTCTGTTGTTTAACCCTTTCAGCTTTTGGGGGGATAATGAAAAGGCTTTTAAAATCACAGCTGTTAAAGTAGTTTGTTTACTCTCTCTGTTTGGTTTCAGTTCACAATAGTTTAGTGTTTTGACTATGCATAATTCTCTTTTGGTGAGTTTTGGCACTGCCATGCACTTTCTTGGCTTGAAATGAAACAGTTTTTTCCTTTTTTTTTTTTTTCATTTCAGGAATGTTGAATTTGAATAACATGTAAGAATAGAGTGTTAGAGTGAGATGTGTCTTGCACAATGTTTAAATCAGGAACCTTTGGGATTTTGTGACTAATTACTTCAAAAGAATCATTTGTGTTTGGTGTTCCTTTCTGTACTCTCACTAAGCATTTCACACTCAGAGCATTAGTTATTTTTATTTCACTTGCACAATCCTTTTTTTCTTTATGCAGGTGATGAAAATCCATGGGAGTTCTGCAGTACTTGTTACACTGAATTTATTCTGTTTGACTGTAGGCTTTCCTTCACAATAAGGCATTTCTCTGACAGCCAATTCCATCATTCCTACCAAGTCAGTTTTGAAATATTAGTGTTTCAGTTGTTTTCAGAGAAAACATTTTTGAAGTATTTTCATCATTACAGTATAACGTATTGGCTGAAAGTATCACTAAGTTTGTGAAGACCTGACACCATGTCAGTGTTATTTCTCTTTATAAGTGGGCATTTGGGGAGCTTTATGTTGTGACTACAAGTTGTTAGGTCTGTCTGTTCTGGGCTTCTCTTTGTCAGGGGTTTATTGACTTACCAGGGAAACTGGCAATGTTTTTTTTATCTTACTTTATAACACTGATTATTTGGTGTCAGCGTGGGGGGGTGGGTGGGTGTTTATTTTTGCTTAGGAGAAAAGATTGATGCAATGTCCAGTCCTGCTGTTAACCACAGAACTGAAGCATTTTTTTTCCCCTAGGCCTTGTTCTTTCTAGTATTTCTCTTTACAGTAGATGTAGCTGTAAGATTTTGGAAAATGGCAGATGATGTGTGTTGGCTGTGTTTGAAAACAGAGAGGGACAGGATCCAGCTGACAAAGTGGATTCGCTCCACTAAGGAAGAGAATAAAAGCCTTTCATGCCCCATCTATAAAACCATAACCTGCTATGAGAAGCAGGTACAGAGCTTTCAGTAAAGCATTTCCTACCCATTTTGTGGTATGGCTGCTCAGGTTTGGGGGGGGGTTTGGCTGCTGGTTAGAAGCAGACTTTGCCAACAGCAAGGAATATCTTCTACCAAGTTCGGTAATGACAAGCTTAGTGCTCAAAGGAGATCTCTACTAAAGCAAATATTTCAACTATGCAGATTGTTAAAGCACCTGACAAGGATATCAATCTATCAATGGATTAAAAAAATGCCCTTTTGTAGAACTTTAGAGTTAGATTCCTTGGAACGAAGAGTTGTTAGTTCCCAAATAAGAAATAAAATAAATACATAAGTAACTGTTACTTGTTTTTGACAGTAATATTTGTCTTGTCTGTGATTTTCTTTTAGAGAACACCTGAAAAAATCATGGCAAAATATTATACAGAAGTCTGGTTTCTTGGAATCTTTTCAGTTTTGCTTGTGACAAGATTTGAGTCAGTTTTAAGTGTTTCATTGCTCAATAATCTTCTCAGGGCAATGACAGATATTCCTGCTAAGGAGTATTATTAGTCCTGTTCTCCTACCGGTAAACACATTGCTTTGCTAAACTAATTATAATGCTGCCTTGATATAGAAAGCTTCCAACACAGCAATCATTAACTAACGGTTCTGCAACTAAGTTACAATCCAGTAAACTCGATATTGGAAATATGTTTTCACTAAAGTATATGAATACTCTCAAAACTGTTTTCACTATGGTATTTGGGCACTCTTAAAACCCAAATAAAAATTAAAAGTGTGTCTGAGTACAAAGAACATCTTCATCAGGCTTCAGTTTCTTCATCTGTGATGTCATTTTGCAATTTATTACCACTCTGAGATTTACTTAGAAGTTTCATCTTGTTCTCTCAGTCCACAGCATTGCACATCTGAAGTGAACTTTAGTACCGAAAGATAAGTAGTTTGGCTTCGCTCTCTCCTCTGTGTCAAGACTTGCAAGAGTTCAGTAGAGAAAATAAATGAAGATTGCAATATTCCTTTATTGTGGAATAGACATAAAAAGTATATGAAATATATGTTGAAAGTCTGAAGTAGGAATTGACAGAAGATGGGTGGAGCACCAAACTCCTCCCCTAACCTAACAGCAAGAGGCCATCAAAAAAAGATGAGGCCCAAAAAATAATTAAAAAAGAAAAGTACCTCTTCCTTAAGACTTCTGAGGTCTGCTGCTTTTAACCCTGTGGTCCTCCCTGGAGGTGCCTGACTGCGTGGTCTCATCCCCGCTGTTCAGTCTCTTCCCTCCTCTCTTTGCTCTTTGAGCCATAAAGGAGGCATAGCAAAGGATACCTTGATGTGTAGGCCCACAGTTCACAACAGAGTAGCAGCCCTACTCTGCTGCTCCAGACCTTGCCTCCATCAGCATCAATTCCTGTAAGAAACAGTGCAGATAGTCATGGCAACACGAAATAGGTGTCATGGTGGGGAGCAAGGACTTCATTTAGTGAGGCATCAGTTCGGCAAATCAGTCTCTGCATGATCTCTGTTAGTGCCAAGTGCCTTTGGAGTGGTCGTTTTGCTGCCCTGACCTGATTAGGAGACTTTCTCTTTCTCATGCTTATGAAAATGCAGAATACATTTCAAATAATGAATAATGTGAAACTATTAGGATAGTAGTGCTACTGCATTGTATGAACTGGGACATTGTCAAGGTGAGTAACATCTGCTTTAGTTTATTGACTTAATTGACAAGTAATCAGGGTTTCTGCCTTCTTCCTGCTCTCCATTCACACACTTCCATTTACTGGATAAATATCCTGGGCTACAGGTATGGGGAATTGTTTTTACACTTTGAGGAAAGAGAATCAAAGCATAGCATTCCCAGAGACTGAATGGCAATGTGAATCATGACAGAGTTACAGAAAACATGGAGTTTTTGTAACAGTTGATTGAAATGATTACCAATGGCAAGACTGGCAAGCACACAGTTATCTGTCATTAAAATGATGCCAGAAAGCTAGAGCCTTAAAGCTCAAACTTGAGCTTAAAACCACCTGTCAAGGGCTACATGTATGCCCCAGAGGCAGCAATTCCTTTCTATTCTCTTGTTGAATTGTCTGGTGAAAAGAAAAGTTTCACTTTTTATTTTTAAACAAGACCACAACAAATACAATGATCTGAGTGGTCTCTAAGTCATATCTTAAGGATCTCCTTTATGCTAAATATATAATTTTCCAAAGCTTTGAATTGCTAAGTGCTGCTTTTTCTTAGAATCATAAAATGATTGTTGTCATTGGCAGACTTGCTGAGGGTGCACTCAGTCCCACTGTCCATGTCACCAACAAAGGTGCTGGACAGTGATGGTGCCAGTAACCACTACTGAGGAACCCTGTCACTGGTCTCCACATGAACATCGAGCCAGTGACCACAGCCCTTTGAGTGTGACCATCCAGCCAAGTCCTTGTCCATCAAGTGGTACATCCATCAAGTCAATGTCTCTCTGGTTTAGGGACTAAGTTGTTGTGTGAGGTGGTGTCAAACACTTTGCAGAAGTTCAGGTAATGGTGTCAGTAACCTAAACATCCATTTGGTTTATATAGGATTTTATCAGGCACTTTTTTATCAGTTACTTTTAAACTTTCCATTGATAAATTTCATGGCATCATACATATTGGCAGTTATTTTTCATGTGCTGTCTACTGGTCTTGTCTAACAAACTTAAAAAAAATAACAAAATAATTCTTGATTTTATCTGATTCCTTTGTCATAACAATTGTTAATATGAAAAGTGCAATATCTGTCTCAATAGCAAGGCTATTTTCTGTACAATCAGTAATTGAAATTGATCTGCTTAATATTCATTTTATGTTCAGGTCTTAACAATAGAAATAATGACCTGTATTTAATATTCTTTTTTAAATATTAGCATTTGAGATGTTAGTTGAAGTAATCTAAACATTCAAATCTTCAAAGTTGATTCTTTGAACAAGATAAAGCAAAGATCTAATATCTAGAGAGAGTAATTTCTTTGGGGTGTACCGAGCTTTGTCTGCTTCAAACCTCTTGAAAATGTTAATTAGCACCAAACAGAGAACAGTGAAAAATGTCTTCAGTCTTCCTTGGAGACTAAGATTTGGGACAAATAGTTTTGCACGTGAAATGAATATGCAAGTGTAAAGAGATTTAAATATCTGATTTTAATAGGTTTCATCCCACTGGGGGAGACACTTTTGATTTTCTATGACCTATACCAATTATTCTGGTTCTCCCTGTAGGCAAGTCATAATTTTAATAACTAATCAAACTAAGCCTGAAGGTTCTGTAAAATGCCAAATACGTACTTGCACTCTTCCTAGTTACAGAGCTCATACTTGCTACCTGACCTTGTTTCAGTTTCTTAAACTACTTATTCTCAATCCATTGAAATATTTCTCTTTTAAAGCAGAAATTCCTGGAAATCAAAATAAAATTTAGTAACAGTTACTTCTTTGGTTTTGGTTTCACACCAAGCATAGACATCCAGTAGCATTAAAGTCTCAGTTTAAATAAAAGTTGGTTTGATGCCTGCTGGGTCTTGAAGTGTGTCAGTAGTGCAATGGTGAAAACTAAGTCAAATTCTAAGACAGTATACCCATTAAAATTCATATCCAGTTGACAGACTGACCTCATCTTGCTTTTTTTAGGTCAGTAGCACATCTTGTCTGTTACTGCAGGTACTCAGAGCACTTTCTTCTGCAAAGCAGACTTTAGGAAGCTCCTTAAAATCAGCACTGAAAGAAGTGCTCTGCTGAGGTGAGAGTCAGGACTGCTCTTCTAAAAATACATGGGCTGAGGTGAAACAGGAAATTCTGCATTTTTTCATCACAGTGCTCAGTTCAGGGAAAGTTACTGAGAAGCTTTGGGCAATCTTTGTCTCTTCTTTTTCTGCAATCATATGTAGTATGAATTGGAGGATATTTTACCATCATCCTGTAAGAAACTGTGTTGAGTTTATGGTGGTATAGAACAGGGTAAATTTTGAGAAGCAAAAGTACAGCAAACAACTTTAGCTGTGCCTACATAGAATATGAATCCTGGAGTCAAATCCATTTCTTGACATGAAAAGTTTTTAAGTAATCCCTGTTGAAATGCTGTTCACAGTTATATAGAGAGTGAATGGTTGTCACAGTTCTTCACAGAAGTTAGGGGAATTATATGTAATGAAAATTAGCATTCAAATGAAAGAAAATATTGTTCTCTTATTCTCCTAAGCATTGTACATATGTAAGAATACCTGAAATCTGTCTGTAAGCATGTGCAAATGTAGGGATTAAGAAGAAAACTTTGCCCTAGTGAACAACAGGAATAAAGACTATTGAAGGGAAAGATGCTGAAATCGCAGAACCAAACAATGACTTAGATTTGTCTGTCTCACATATGTCCATAAATACCAATTCTGTAATTTCAGATGCTCTCTGAGCTCCAGACTCACCCAGTGGGTGAGCTTAATGTGAAGATGTGCAACTGCACATCATACTAATCTATACCTGACATCGTGTGTTTGACACCTCACTTGTGTCATTTAAACTATGGAACAGAAAAATCAGAAAGACTAATTACTTGATTTAGTTGCTCAAGGTACTTCTTGTATTTTTTTCAAATTTTCTGTATCCCTCTTTTCTTTTTTATCTCCCACATACAGGTTCACAGCTCATACCTTGTTAATCTTGCTCTTTCTTCTAGTATGGCTGTACAACACAAAATGCAGAGATTTTGAATTCCTTTCAATTCCAGTCCTAGTGTCTGGCTGTGGTAGTGGCCATCACATTCATATTCTTTGTCCAGAAATGAAAGAGAAATTGTTTTGAGTCTCTTTGGACTGCCAGAATTTCTGTAATAGTTCCAAGGAGGAGAGTTTCCAAACCTGGCAGCCTTTTTGCATGTGTCTGTCTCTCTTTCCTGTGCAGGCTGTACAGGGAGGAAGAAGGAGATCCCTTTTTCTGGGCAGTGGCATATTAGGTTTGATTGGAAACTGTAGTACAGCGAGTGCTGGAGAGCTGGTGCCAAGTCTCTCATTTTTTACTGTGCATTTTGGTGTGTAAGACTGCACAATCCATTGTAGCAATCAGTGTATTTATAGGAGTCTTTCACTGATTATAGTTTCCTTGAGTTTGCAGTTATTCTCTATCCTAAATCTTCTTACCTTGACTAAATTGCAAGATTTTTTTTTTTGCATAAATTACATCGCTTTCTTTTCTATTTTTCTGTTGCTGTCTCTTCTCAGACCTTTCTGTAGATGCCGCTCTCATCTGTCTTCCCTCCATCCCTCTTCAACTTCTGTCACAGGAGCCTGTTATCTGTTCACTGTGCTGCTACAGTCTGTGCTTATGATTGTCACTGCCCAATACTTCCTGTCTACCTCAACTTTTTTGTGTTTTCTACCTGTTCTTTTCAAACTACATCTTCTTGTGTCCCATTCTGTGTACTGTTCTATTCTAACCTGCTACAGCAGCACCAGACTCTGTCCTGCTGCGATACCCTTGGTATCAAAACTCGTGGTTCTTGCACTCAGAGAATGCAAGCATTGAAACAAGGTTTAGCTCCATAAAAATAAAAATTAAGCCCCTAAACTTTTACAGGTTTCCGATTTACTTTCAGGCATACACCCATCCATAAAAATGTAACATTACTATCTCTAACCAATTACAGGTGTTTAGGAATGTAACATTTTTAAGTGTTAGTATCTTGGGCAGTAAATTTGTGCCAACTACTTTCTGTAACTCTATTTTAGAGTTCAAACAATTCTGTTCTGACTTTCAAGGTTGATATGGTCTGCAGAGTTGCAGCGGGACCACTGAGACTTGGTTTCCCCTCCCTGTCACAAGGCTGCTCAGCATCTCAAAATGTATGTCCTTTTCTGTCAAATGCTTGACCTCGGGCCGTGAATAAGTGCTAGTTGTTAACACTTGCTATTGAGAAACAGTAAGGAAATACAGTGATAGAGTGAATAATGTAACTTAAGTTTAATTTTGACTTTACAGGCCTCAGGATGTGGGGACCCTTACATTTAAGCTCATCCTTTATCTTCCAACAAAAATTCCCCACAAAGTGCCTTGAAACTTGTTCCTCTTTCTTTCATTTTTCTGTTGAAAAACATTGCTGTGATACATGGATTCTGTGAATACCTGGATGTATTTACCCAGGTGAATAACACCATTGTTAAAATACAGCACAACTCCCAGTAAAACCAGTTAAAAACAGCTTAGTAGTGATGTTTTCAGAATACCAACCTACAAAGTGGTCCCATAACATTCCTGATGCATTGCTGGCTTGTTACTGCTCAGCTTGGACTACAGGCAGCAGAGCTCTAACCTTCTATCCTTTTATATGTACTCCTATAAGTTCTGTATCAATCACTACATTTTATAGTTGAAAATATTTCTCAGGTGATTGCTTATAAAATATTATCCTGAAATCCAGGGAGATTACATTTATTCTCTTTATCAAGCAAGTCAGTTATACTTCAAAGAAAATATCAGCTTCATCTGACAAATTTACTTTGGCTTCTATCTCATTTTCTGTTTAAATTCTTGTTTTCCATTGCATGCTGTTAAAATGTTTTCAAAATTCTGTGTGTTAACAAAGTCAGACTCAGGGGGGATCATCCTGCCCTTTTTTGCAAACTGAGGTATTATTCCCTGTCCAACATTTGCCTGCTTTCCCTGCAGCTGGCTTGGGCAGCTCCTTTTAGGCTTGGACTTCAAGGTCCTAAGTCAGGTTTTCTGGGCTTTTTGCTGCTGTGCCTCAGGGCAGAATTGTGTATCAGTAAAACAAAACATTTCAATTGCTGACAAACAGTGTGGTGGGTTTTCCTTTTTTGACCTCCCATGAGATTAAAGATGTTTATTCCTCAATGTAGAATAGAACATAGTGCTTAGAGTTCTCCCTGTCCCTTCCCCTACCTCACTGAAGGGGCTCCTGATTAATAGAAAATGCAAAGGATCTCTGACTGAGAAGCGATTTTTTTCTAACTTGCAGGCCACAGGACGGGTGTCATATGTAAAATAAGTCCAGAATCTGAACTATTGTGGCCCAGTGATGCTTCTGCACAAATGTGCTTTGAACAAAGAAAGTGTGTATCTTTTTAGCTGAGATTCAGATTCTGACTGAATTTTCTGTATCAGCCTTAATGGCAATAAACATTCTATAATCAGAAAGCTTTGGCTATACCAGCACATGCTTTTGACTGCTGCTGTTCCACTTGCTTTGTGGTGTGACAGCCAAAGCAGTGCCTACAAAAAGTGTTTCTCTTCTCCATTGATAATTTATAAATCTAAGTGCACACTGAGGTTTTACTAATAGGATTTTTGGGTTATTGAAATCATTTGGTGAAGCTTGAAGTCTTCATTGCTTGCTGAATCATGATCTCAGAATTTGGCCCATTGATTGGCATATTTAGTCAGCCATCAAAGAAATTTGTAATTTGAAAATTGGTATGCATTAGAAGTTTAAATTGTCATCATATTTGCTTATATTAGTGTACATTAGTTTTTATCTTGGGGAATTTTAAGTGCTCTCCTTAATTATAATTGTGTTTCAATTAACAATCTCAATTTTGCATCAATATTGTGTAACATTTCTTAATTTTGTTTGAGCTTGAAGCATTCAGTGAGAAACATGCATAGTTATATGCAGAATATGCACACATAAGCTATTTTTAAAGCACAAATAATTTGCCATTAAAGTGCATCAAGCAAGATATAAAAATATATTTAAAACTAGAAAAACTTTTGGTTTGTGTGAGATAGAATATAATAGATGCTAAATATTTGGTAAAATGGAACAAAAAGAAAGATGCTATAGAGTGATATGGAAGAATATATGAAGTATATAATAGATTTTACTGGACAAACTAAGATAATTGGAAAGGCCTTGGTGTCACTGAAAATCAAACTGACATTTTGAAAGCTTTGCAGAACGACTTTATTAGTCAGTTACTCATTATCATGATGCTTTTTGCATTTCTTTTTTACTTTTAGAAGTGAAGTGTCATGGTCTGATCATTTCCATATTGTTTAGGGCCATCACCCTTTGGAGGAGATTTATATTGGAAAGAGAGAACTGGACCTGTCAAAACTGAGTTAGAGAGTAAGCTAAGAATTAAGCAGTGTGGATGATCAGATATCCAGGGGTTTAAGATTGTTGACAGAAACCTTTTTTTGTTTATCAGTGTAGATGTGGCTTATGGCATCCCCTGAGTACTGAGTAAATAGTAAATATATTTCATCCAGTAATCACAGCCATGTTTTCATACTCTTGATTTGGAGGCTACTGAGCTGGTCATGCTTTGGAGTTGCAGTCTGCTTAATATTTATGACCAGGACTTAGTTTGCAGCTTAATTGTGTCTGGTAATGAATCTTCTCTTTGAGTTTGTGCAAACATAACACAGGAGACAGTAGAAGTAGCCCACTATACTGGCAACAACAACATCTCTCCAGCCTGTTTGGGAGCTCTTCCGTCAATAATCCTGTCCTTTCAAGGACACTTGATCAGATGCCTTAAGTTGTTCAATACACTGAATCAGAGACCTGCCAGGAATCTATAAAATGTGCTGTGCAGAGCTTATGAAATCCAGTTATTTTCTCCAAAAGCTGTCTCAAGGTGAAGGGTAGGTCAATACTGGAATGACCATGTTTAAAAGTGCCCTGAATATCCCAACTGTTGTCACAGAGTCCATTACTGATTTGAGATAGTACTTCAGGGTAAAAACCCCCAACTATCTTTTCAGGAACCAAAAGCAAAATATCACCCCATAGGTTGCTGTACTTGCCATTATCACCCAAGGGTGCTTGGGGCTGATGATAGACTGAAATATGGTCTCCTACTCAAGAACATACTTGTATGCCAACAGAGACAATCCTACAGTAAATAAAGATTGTGTATCTCAAGCAAACAGTAGCCTCATGTAAGCATAAGTTGCCTCCCTTTGTAATTACCCAAACACAATGCAGGTAGGACTGTGTTATGTGTGATCTGACAGTGGAATAATTGATACTGACATGCTACACCTGACAAAAAAGGTAAATTCCAGAGCTTCTGTATGTAGTGATCATCATTGTTCTTGGGTGAAAACAGAACCTTTTCAAATGGAATTTCTTTTAAGAGAAAAAGGTGAGGGAACAGGAATCTTTCAGTACATATTAACAAGGAACAGTGAAATTCTCTCATCATGATTAATTTTTAACTAAAATATGGTAATTACTGATTTCTGATGTATGTTTATTATTTCTTCTAAGTGAGGATTTGGAGTTTTCTCCTAGTGAAATAAGTTGTTCTAATACTTCTATTGTGAACTGTAACACTAACTTTATTGGGGAGAAGATACGTTTGTATAAATCACATATTTTCCAAATGAAAACTGTTTGCAATAATCACTGTAGTACCTGCATACTTGGATTTTTGTTCTAAAATTGACTGCAAAGCTGGGCTTGCTGTTTAATTGAAGGAAAGAAGCATTTTTTCTGGTTTACTGAGGCTGTTCTTGATTTGCTACTTTGTGTGAGAGGCAAAGACCTGCTGTTTATGCAGGTTGTTGTCTTGAATGCTATTTGAAATAATTTTCTCTGAGTTAAGCTGTCTCATTAAGCCTTTTTGTAGTGAAAACATAATTGTGAATGAGACCTCATTTAACTTAAAAAGATTTGTGCTCCCACATAGTTGTCACTACAATGCTTGAAATACCTGACTGTTTTGGTTTGGTTTTCATTTCCTTCCAAGCTCTTAAATATGTATGTCACTAAACCGTGTTTGCAAATTTTAAGATGACTGTGAGAGTTCCTCTGGCCTGTGTAACCTTGTCACTGTGAATCTTTTCATTGAAAAATACAGATTTATTTATTTGTTTGTTTGTTGCTATCTAAAGGGAGAGAGTAATCCAAATCCAAAGAATTCACTTGCAAGATTGCAATTTATATAGTCTGAATGTGTTGATATACCATGCAGTATGTTCTTATGTCTGTGCGAATGCTGCACAAGAGGAAGTAACACAAAATCATCAATCTGATTTTGTAATTGAGACTTATATAACAATATTTACTTTTGGATGTCTACATATGTGTTTCTGGGCTCAAGGTTATATAATTATTTAGCTCTGAATTATTTGGGAATGAAATAAATACCCAAACTGTTGACTTCTGTTGCTCCCAATTAAGTAATTACTCGTATTAGGCAAGAAATATTAAATTATTCAGCAGTCAGTGTTTCTACATGAGAATGAAAAAGAGCAGATTTGTCCAGTGTATCAGACCAAGAAGCAACTTAGTTGTTCTGGCCCCAGGTCAGCCAATTCCACCACTTCCTCAGCAGTTTGAATTTAGGAATCTCATAACTCTCAGAACAGTGTATTTTCCATGGG
>JAWWLZ010000177.1:7265918-7297039 GCA_035041345.1 Poliocrania exsul
TCAGCCAATTCCACCACTTCCTCAGCAGTTTGAATTTAGGAATCTCATAACTCTCAGAACAGTGTATTTTCCATGGGACAACTCATGGAATAAGTGTCACCAGAGGATAAATAAGGATTTCTAAACTCTTTCTGAGGTCTGTGTCTCTGTCTCTCACATATATAAAGGAGTCCATAATCTTAATCAAAAGCCTGGTTGTGTGGGCCTCTGTTTCTGGCTTAAATAATCATCCATAATCTTATTTTCTTTTATGTGTCTCTTTGCATAAATAAATATGATTAATAGAAATACTGAACTTATATTCTGAAGTTTATTCTCAGGATAATAAAAAGAATTTCAAGCAGTTTTCTGCACTTCTTGTCTTGTTATATGGCCTTGACATTGATGAGCTGCATTTGATCACAGTGACAAGCTAACTCGATGGAGGCCAGTGGGGTATTCTGGAAGCACTAAATGTGCCTTAAATTGTTGGAAAAAACAGATACCTGCCATTATATGGTAAATGCAATTTGAAATCACATTGTGGATAGCACATACAGATTTTCATTTTGAACTTAGTAATGCACAAAGCCCCAGTGCCTCCAAAGACTTTTTGTGTCACCTGTTCCAAAAAATGTAACTACATTCTTCTCTAGTCAAATGGCATAAATCTGAGATAATTGTCCTCAATTTGATGGAGTTGCACCTCACTAACTGCATTCCAGTTTTGCTGTGAAGTTATTATTGCCCTCTGCTTCAATGACCATTCTTTTTTAAGTTACTCTATTTGTATAATGTCACCTAGAAAACTTGACTTCATAAATAGGACTTTGCTAGTGCCGTTGAATATATGGAAGATGTTTGTCTTTGTGGTAATGGGCAGTCATATAGAATTCTGTTCAATTTAAAACAAATCCTCTAGTTGGGATATTCAAGTCTAATTATTTTTTTTTCTTCTCCCCTGACTTACCATGTAATTCAACTCTTAGTAAGAAACTATTTTTTTTTCTAAATTTCAATTAGTAAAGCTGCACTATTAAACTAAATGCAAGTCCTAACTTTGATTTCTCAGTAATCCTGCTCTGTGAGCCAAGGTCCAGCTACTTGATGACTATCCTGGGCAATCAGATAATAAATCACTAATTCATCACATTTTTCCCCAAGGCACGTAATGAGAAAGAGAGTGGACTACTTAGTATTCCAATATGTGCAGGGCAATTTAGGCTGAATGGGACAAAATCCATTTGTGCATCTTGGAACTTATTGGAGTGGAGAGTCCCAATGGAGCTGCTGCATAAGGAACTTGTTTGCTTTGTTGACAGATAGAACTGCTGCTCTGCCCTTCAGTTTGGGGTGGTTTTATACGTGTGCTTGGTAAGTGCCAACCCCAGCCCTTGGCTGTGAATGACAGCATTTCACAGGGCTCAGTTTATTTTATAACACCTGATGCATCAAGAGTAGCACCCGATGAGGCAGGAGGGAATCTGTGAATTAGCAAATGCTGTTATATTGAGTCTATATAAGTAAATTTGCTGCAGAACAAGCAAGCCTGTCATGTAAGTACAGATATGTAATGTATCTGAGTAATGCATAAGGAATAAGTATCACATCAAAATGGAAATTTATTAATGTTGGCTTTGGTGATTAAACAGTTATGGCTCCAGTCATGTCCCACATTTAAGAAAGGACTACCATGACCATTTCTGAGTAAGGAGTGTGTTTAGCTGGTGATTCAATGAAAACCATGAACAGAAAAATGCAAAGACATAGGAAGTTTCAAAGATCAGTGTGCTTTGAAGCAAAACATGGATTTGGGATGCAGGCACAACACCTGCCTTCATGGAATGCTCTATCATAGTGGAAGTAGTTGTTAAAAGTGTCTTTTTTGGGTAAAACTTTGTCCATCTGCATTCAACATGAAATGCAGAAAGTGAGTATGATATCTCAGTAGTGCCACAAATGGTCCAGAATGTACCTGTCCAGTCAGGGCTTTCAGTGGTACCTGGGTACTTTTCCATAGCATAAATTCATGTTTAAACTGGTTGAAAAATGTACATTTTCTACAGTCTCCAGATGTCATATATTTTTTTGTACTGCAGAAGACGGTGTAAAGTATGCATTTTTGGGAACATTTACTAAAAAAAATTGCTTTAGTTCTCTAGGATTGTATAGGGACTCTGTGCAAATTCCCCCCAGTAAAATTTGCTTTTCGGCCTCTCTATTGTCTTCAGGGGCCTTATCCTCCAAATCTTAATCAGCATTTCATTGCACTACTACATTTTACTGCTGCATGAGAGAATACAATTTTTTTTCTTGTTCCTTAGTCCCACATCATGACTGCTTTCAGCAGTAACCCAGGGTTAAAATATTAAATTAAAATGTATGATTGCTGAGTGAAGTTTTTATAGAATTTCTTATATACCAAATTGTCCAGGTAAGACATGCTGTGACTGTGGTTAGGAAATGTCACTTGCCAGCTCCTTCTGCTTAGAAAAATTCAGAAGAATTAGAAAGGCAATAAGGATTACTGAACTATTAAACCTTCATAAAAAGGTGATCTGTATGTACAATGAATGTAAACAATTACTAGAAATTAGGAATACCTTTGTTGTCAGCTAAGATGATGATAATAACTTATGAAATAAATATGAACACCTGGGATAGGCTGTTTGATTTGTGCTATATGCAGGTTTTGTTCATCAGTCACTTTGACACATAGAGGGAGCCTTGTCCCTGGGGATTTCTGTGGCAGAGAAGGATGTCTGGCTGTAGCTCATTGTTTTTGCTCATCAGGTCTGTCAGTGCTTTCAAATCTACTTGCAAAAATTCTCTCAGGAGGGCCTATCCCCATAATAACAACAGACTTGATAAACATTGCTATTTTTAGCTTTGTTCTGTTTTGCAGGACAGGATTTAAAATGCACAAGATGACTCAGGAGGTGAAATAGCATTATGGTGCACTGTGTGTGATGTCACCTCTACCTCAGTGTGTATATGAGCATATGACAGAAATTAAAAACACTAAACTTGCTTTAATTTGATCCCACAAGGGTAACAAAAATCTCACTTGCTTTGGCAAAATATACCAGCAACACTAATACTGAACGTCTTCTTTTGATTGCTGTCTTTTCAGTGTTATATGTGGGAGATAAGTATCATGAAGGAGTTAACCTTCTCTCTTTCATTGGTCTCATGAAATAGTTAAAACTCCTAAAATAAATTATTCATCAGATTCTAGTATTTTTGGATTTAAATATAGATTATTTATTTACTCCTTCAGTAGGCATTGGGTATCAAGGCTGGTAGATCCCCAAGGAGCTTCCTCAGAGCTGCAGCACTGAGTTCTCAGGTATCTTTGATCTGAGTTGCCAACATTTTCAGTAAAATAGTCAAGAATATTTAGCCTAAGAATGAGACTTGCAAAGGTCTGCATGCCTGATAGGGAACCAGCAAACAGCTCCTTATTAACTAATCAACACAACTGAATACATCTAATATAATATGGATGCTTATCTTCACTGGAGGCACTTTCTCCTCAGGTCCACTTTTCCATTTCTTTGCATGTACAAGAAGCTGGAGAAATAATTCCCTAAGTAGAGCCCGGTGAAATGTCTGCAGTCATGGTCAAACTCTGAATAAAATCCCATTCTGCACCACCTCAAACAGTACAGAGGTGGATCTGGTATTGTTTTCAGTACCACAGGGTACTTAATTATAATAGCAATCTATTTATGGGAAATGAGCAAACTTTTCACCCTTAAAACAGTAGTAGAGATCTTTGGACATTGCTTTTCTGCCAGACTTGTTTGGCACAATTATAATTGTAATCAATAGAGTTACTCATTTATAGTTAAAATTTATAATTAAAATACCCCCGACACATTAGTAAAAATAGAAATTATTTACAACTAAAAATGTGTTCGATGTTCTTTGGGTGAAGAAATTTTATGATGGTGAATAAAATTCAACATTTTAAAACCTAGTTTCATTGTGTTAGGCCTTGGTAATAAACAGGAAGGCAAGAACAGAAAATATTTAATTGGTTTATCTTTATCAAATGAACCCGGAAATTTTGCTATATAGTATAATATTTCAGAGCTGATATTGAATTTTCTTTTTAATGAGAAGAGTTTATGTTGAATTTCTGAGAAGTTTCAATACTGGATTTTTAATATCTACTTTAGGAGGTAAAATGTTCCCTTCAGTGAAATACGCAATAAATCAAGAAAGGTTGGCTCAACTGCTTGAATGTTCTATAAGCACAGTAATCAAAGAAATAAGGAGGTAATATTCCTGGTCCTATCAGTAATATTTCTTTTGAACCAGGACTACAATGTGTGGTGGTATTTCTACTTTTAAGAATTTCAAATACACTGCTGCCTCACTAGTGGACTTTCTTCCAAGAACGAATTTTCAGAGTTGAATGTGATGGGGAAGAAAACATCTCTTGCAACAGTATTTTTGTTTCTGAATGTGGTCGTCTTGGCCAAAATGTCTTCTTACCTTGCCTGTGTTTGTTACACTGTGTAACATGTGACTGTGGTCACAGCACTGAGGAAATGCATCTCCAATCCTTTCCTAGGGCTGTAAAGTCTTTATTTTGCATTGAGACTTCAACTGGAAATGCTTCATAGAAACAGCTGGTCAAACCCTGTCTGGGAAAGTGTGGTGGTGATGGGGAGGGTGGGATGCAGTGCCAGGAGCTCACTAGTCTAGTACCAGTTTCCAGAGAAACCCAACAAAGGGAAAACAATACTTTAAGTTATTGATAAAAGATTACTGTGGCCAGTTCAGATGTCTGCCTCTATTATGGTTTTCATGCAATTATGGCTGGAATCATAGACCATCCTTTAAATAAGCTCAGATGCTAAGGCAAATAAGAAAGGCATAAAAAAATACAAAAGGATTTAAGTGATTCTGATCTCTAATTCTTAGAAAAAATGGATTTATGTAATCAAGATAAAATTTATCTGATAGAGACCTTACAGGGTATTGTTTTTTCTTTTTGTTTTGTTTTGGTTCTTTTTGTTTTTTTGAGTGGTTTTTTGTGTTTGTTTTTTTTTTTGTTGTTGTTGTGGTTGTTTTTGTTTTGGTTTTTTTTGTGTGTGGGTTTGGTTTTTTTTTTTAGGAAAAGATATTATATAATGAAACAGTTAATTAAGTATGTGGGGTAAAATCCTATGAACCTTCTGGGGGAGACATGGCAATTTTGGTAACCTCCTGCTTTAAAAGGTGGGCATTCTGTGATGTAAAACTCCTTCTGAGGTAAACTGAAACAGTACTCAATCACTAAGGCAAAAGATGAGACTAACTTTACATGGAAATATTCTCTCTTCATTCACATTCACCTGGTGAAAATAAAGATCAACTTTAAATTTATCTTTGCAATACTTCAGATTCACTTTTGAAACAGAGTGTACATAATAAATTACAAGACTTTAGCCTAGAAAAATCTTACTGTCTTGCTCTCCCTCCAAAAAGCTTGAAGGTTAGTTTAATAGCTTACATTATACTAACCTTATATATTCTGAAAGTCAGAATTAATTTTTCCTGCATCTCCTGGAGATCTGAAGGCAATTCTTAGGTCAGTCTTACTAAAAGAAATAGTATTTCATTAACATTAAATGTCGCACTAGCCATGGTGCACTAATATGTCAAATGTTGCGCTACACAACATTCTTGAGGAAAGGTGGTAGACTCATTAACACCTGATGAAGGAGCTCAAAATAGTTTCATGCAAACTGTGAACCTTGGACGCTGGAGTGCACTAGATGGAATTGCTAGATGCAAAAATTCAGATACTAACGGCCTAAAAATACTAAATATTGCCTGTATTTTTGTAGCTGTGCTGCATATAGATAGCTAAATAGAGCTTTGAAAGTTTCCTTTTTTGCATTGGTTATCAAGTTAGAAGAGACTGAATACTTTGGTTTAGATTTAGGAAGCTCACAGTTTGAACCTGATCAAAACTCAGTTCTCTTTTAGTGCTCTTACAATTTGGTAGCTGTTGGCTGACCTCATGTTATTACAAAAATGTCACTTAGTGTACTTTATTTTCTTTAATTGTTTTTTGTCTAAAGCAACATAAACGTTTGGAAAACAAAAATCGCAATTAAAACTTCCTTAGTATAGAACTTATGAGAGTCATAAAGAGGAGCTTTATGGGAATTGATGTTAAATAAATTAGGAACACAAAATGAACCAAAATTAAATTTTCTCCTGTGTAGAAGACATGATTTGTTTTCGTTTCACCTTAACTGCAGCACTTACCCAAGATCTCGACAGTTGGAGTCCGGAGTCCCTGTAACCCTTGTGTAATCCAGAGGGAGGTGAGCCCTGGGAAGCTCAGATAAGGGAGACATTCAGAGCCTCTCCCTTCTCATCTGTCATTCTCCACAGAACAGAAGAGAAGGGGCACAGAAGGTGGCTCAGACAGTGTTTGGACTCTTAGATTACACAGGACTTCCTGCACTGTCAGATCCCACTGGGTACCTGCAGTTGTACCTTTCTGATCTCTGTGTTTATCTTCTTGTTTATTTAGTGGTTTTATTTGTTTTTCTTCTGTGGAAGTCATGGGAGGTTGCTGGTAAAAGGGGAAACTGTTCATGCAGATGTCATGCAAGATGCAAACCTGGAAATCACTCTCAATTTCCAGAGCTTACTGTTGCCTACATTTTTGTGACCATTGTAGTGACATGATTTACCGTATGATTCTATGCCTGAAGTTTAAAATTCTTGTCTCACTCTGGTTTTTTGATGTCTAAAATTTTATCATAGAGAAAAAGTGCTGCAGCTTTATGGCAAGTTCCTAAAAGATTTTGGAAATGTTTTTAATGATGGAAATGTCTCTATTTGTGGTAATCCCAATTCATATGAATTTTCAATGGGGGAGAATAGCACAAAGATTGTCCCTGGCAAACACATCTGGGAGTCTTCCGTGCCAGAATCCCACACTGACCTATACAAACAGGAATACTTTACTTACATTTTATGAGGCTATTTTTACATAGGTTCTTAGGAGCTGTTAGTGTAGTTAATACTGCTCTTATGTTTGATTTCAGTGGACTTTCAAAAAGTTTAAACACTTTCTTATGTAAAACCCCATTCCTTCCCTCAAATTACCTTAATTCATTGCCTTCTTGCTATGATAGTTTAATTGAGTGTAGGGTATAAAGCTAATTTACTTATCTTTTTCCATCCTCATAGTTTTCACTTTCTTTATTGAAATAGTAATTACTGCCTTTCGATACAATAACTGGGAAATTACTTTTTCTAATAACTCAGGTTATCGTATCATCATCATAGTAAAAATCATTGATGCACCAAAAAGAGGGTTTTGTGACTTCAAATTAGTTTTTAAACAGCTGATATTGCTGTAAAAAGTTATATTTTATGGTGATCACTTAACCTTCTGTAACAGACTTCAGGGTTCCATACAGAAGGTGAAAGACTGGGAAAATACTGACAAGTTGACTCTTTTGTATTTCACATACTATTTTTAGGTGTTAAGGAATGCATCCAATTCTTTTAGAATAAATTTTGCTATTTTCATGGAATTTATCCTTCTATCAAACATCTCGGAGTAGTATAAGTTATAGAAACATTTGATGATCTAAAGTAGATGTCTTTTGCAATTGCATAGGTATATTCCATAAAGGAAGGTGTGTTAAAAAAGAACAATGCAGTGTTGATAATGGCTTAAGGTGATTATGTGAGCTCTGTGTTAACTACTTTAAAAAAATGAGAAAATTGGCACTTTTAAAATGTGTATCAGAAGAATTAATGTGTAAGCACTTACACACTGGATATAGGAGCAATTAAAGCTGATGCAAGGAGTTTTTGATTGCTCATCTTCTGCAAACTGAGGGCATAATAAGTGGTATAGAAAATAAAATTGTGACTTCTAGTGTATATAGAACTGAATTTTGCTCTTGAGCTTGTTTAATTAATTCAGTGTAATTCATTTTTATTAATGTGTTCATCAGACAAAATAAGCTATAAATGGGACTGTGTTCCTCCCTTCTGTTTTCAAAAATTATTTTGCATGCAGTAATTAAATGTTTTCCTTCAGAGGGCTGTAAGTCTCAGGGTGAGTGAGGAGGAGTCACTATGACAAGTGGGAAAGGGCAGGTAGAGTGTATTAGGCTCCAAGTGTCAGATCTGAGGAACTTTCTAGCAAGGTGTATTAAACTTAGGGAATGAGGTGATGATAAAACTCTATTAATAATAAAGAAGAAATTGTATCATCTATTTATAGGACTCATTCATTACCTGGTCTAGTTCTGATTCTTTCCATGTTTTCACTGGCCAGAATCCAAAAGACTTGAGTTTTGAGATGTGTGTGGAATAATAGGCAAGGACACATTCCTACACCTGGCATCGTGTGAATTCTCTTCTCTAGAATGTCAGCTCAGAATTTTTAATGAAAAACTTTGCAATGCTGTATCATTTAATCTCACAATTATAGAGCATTAGCAACCTTATTAATAGTTAGTACTCTTCCTTGACAGAACATCACCTGACTAATATTGCGGCACTACTTTAACAATAAATGTATTAATAATGAGAATTTTGATGTCCCAACAGGGAGCTGGCATATGTTTAGAGTCTCATTATTGAAATTATTCATAATGTAAAATGAACAAAAAAGAAACCACAACCCCCACCATCCTCAATTTTCAGGGTGACAAAAGTGGGGATCCTTTTTGTTTTTCCCCAGAAGGTTGCTGATTAGATTTTCTTTCACTCTAAATTATTCTCAGTCATGAAGCTCATTTCTGTTGGGGACAGTTCCTAATAGTGTTAAGGTTGCTGTTCTGTTGTCTCTGTAAATCTCCAGGTCAACATTTGTGCCTTGAGGAGCTGCAATCTCAGTTGCTTTTCCAGAGTGCATGTAGTTTGAAAGTCCCGCTGGTTGTGCTGAGGAAGAAGTTGTTCAGCTCCGTGAGTCTGTCCCTCAGCCTGCACCCAACCTCAGTTGCCATCACAATATCAGCCTCTGTTTTAGTGTAGATTCCATCTCTATCCTTTCCTGCCATTCATAATGTGATACCCAGTCTGAGATGCATCTGGTTTAAAACCTGAATGTGCTGTGTCTCCGGTGTACCTGTGTATTGGTTTCCTGTGCAATCTGGTGCATAGAAAGTCTCGTGCCGGATGCCTTGTGAACACAGGCCACGTTTCCTGCTGGTCTGAGCTTGAATCCTGTCATCTCTGTCACTTGATTGGCCTAACCATGAGGGATGCTCTGTGCCAGGGATGGAGCAGTGAGAACACCCAGCTGTGGCTGCTGATGCTCAGTCAGTACCTATGGATGTGTTACTGCTCAGAAGACAGGGTTTTTTGGGTATGACAGCATTGGGCTGGTGGCCCCAACCCTGTGTCACGATACCAATATAGCCCTATGAAATTGCTGTTTTGTCCCAGAACGGGGGGGGATTTCAGTGGCAAGGAACTGACCTGTCTAAAGCATATTAGAATGGCAGGTAATATTAACTTTCATGAGCTTTTGTTACACACGACTTTGGATGCTGTTTTGTATTAGGCAACCAAAATTAGACTGTATGGGGCACGATTAATATAACTGCACAAAAGATTACAGAATGGTTTTATTTTCATATGGCCACCTAACTTTTTCTGTGTTGTTGTCTCTTAAAAACAACAAAGGAACATAAAATCACAATGTATACCTTCTTTCTTACACCATTTCATTTCTTTGAAGACATAAATTCAATATTGTAATCTATACTTGTAGTATGGTTTCTTAAGACTTAAATTGATCATAATCTATGATTAGCACACAATGGTGTACTGTTATCCATTGCAATTTTGTGATATAATTTAAAATATTAGTGTATGTGTAATTCCTTGTCCTCATATTTTTGTATTTTTCCTCTTACGTTCTGGCCTTTCTATTCTTTCTACCATTTTCTGCAGCAGTGCACACATCAATATTAGTGGTAGAAAAGAAATTATGATGCCACCACATACTTCCCAGGAGCTTTGGCTTAGTTAGTGCTGGAAGTGTATTTCTCCTCTGTTGTGCAAGGTCATTCTCTTCTCTTAGTGGTAAAAGACACCAAATGCTCTGTGCTGCTTTTTGCCTGGCATATTGGTTAGGAAATATAACACATTTCAGCTCACAGATTTCCCAGGAATACATTATAGGTTTTCAGTACTTCCTAAGTGAAGAAGATGGCAATATCTTTGAATCAAAGGCACTGCAAATAGAGAGAACCTTCTCTCTGAAGACATACATATCAAATATTTAAAATGGAATGGGAAAAGACAGTAAAGGGATTCCCATGTGAAACATTTTGTGAGAAGCACAGTTCACTTCTCTAAAGAACATTGCACTGTGTATCACAGAGACAAGCTAAAGCTTGTGTTGTAATGACTTGAAATTGTAAAATATCACCATGGTGGTTTATCCAGGGCATAACTCTTTTGACTTCAAATAGCCTTATGTATTTTCCCACCAAAGCTCTAATTTGCCAGAAAAAAAAGAGTGCATCTGGTGACAGTTACTCTATTCCTGTATAGTGCTGGCTTCAAAATGTAAATAATAATGGCAGGGATGAAAGAAATAAGCTTTGATTCTGTTCATTTTAAATTACAAGAAAACAGTTGACTGCATAGTATAGTTCTTACTATGAGGTTTACCCAGTAAGAACATTTATGACCCTATTATGCACCTTTAATAACAAACAAAGCTGAGTCATCTCTGCACATCCTTTCAGAGGTGCTTCAGCTCTGAGAAAAGTTGGTGTGTCAGAACCCTACAAGCAGAGGTCTGAGTGCACAGAGTTTTCAGATCTCTTGAGGCCTGGAACAAGACTCCCTGGGGAGCTGAAGAAATAAAAAAAAAAAAAACACCCAAACAATTGCAAACTTCCTCATCCATTTGAATGTTTGTTGGATTAAGTCTCAGGAGGTCAATAAGTGTTTTTTCCCCTTGTTCATATGCTGCAAAATCCATGTTCTGCAGGACATGGTTTTGTAATTGTCAGATTTTAACCAGCCTTATTAATTTCTTAGGAGGATGTGGACAATATCTTAGTGAACCATGCTTGTTTCTGAGTTTATTGATGGGATAATCTGGTGATGCATAGCTGCTTTGAAGTAAAAACTCTGACTTCCTCTTTTCAGTGTTTTTACTGCTGTTTATCTGAATGCACAAGTATGTTTTGACATATCTGTCAGCTTTTTAATTTGATGGGCTGATCTGATTTTAGACTGGAATTTCTGATGATGAGAGCTATTACAGCATTGCTTTATCAGTGTTCTTAATAATACATAATGTAATTGCTCTAGACTTGCTAATCAAGTTCCATCCTATGTTATGCTAAATAGGAAACAGACTCTGACCAGCATTTTTAACCAGCTAAAGTAGTTTTTGAGGTTGGCTTACCATTTGAAAAAAACATGAAAGATCCACAAGGCCAGACAGAACATAACAGGGATCTTAAGACAGCAGCCTAACATTCCTCTGAAGATGTGGCTTTCTGGGTACTGTCCATACATATTTCATTCAGGTCCTCAGCAGGCACGTCCACCTTTGAAGTTAGTCCTGCTTCGAGCAGGAGGTTGGATTAGATGACCTCTGGAGGTCCCCTCCAATGTAAATTATCCTGTGATTTTGTCATTTCCTATTTAAACAGTTGTTACATTAGATTATTCCCTAACTCATTTCTTTCAGTTTCTTTGACTTGAATTTCTGGAGCATGCTCTGCAGCTGATGCTGTCACCAAGTAGGGATGCACACTGGAAGAGTAAAACTAATAGGTTTGGTGGGTTTATAATAAAGGTTCCTATTCTTGCATGTTCTACATAGGCAAAAAGTTTTTAAGTGTTCAAAAATGGTAAACCCCTGAAAATTTCTGAAAATATTTAGGCTGAAAATACAATTATATGATGCTCAGTAGTACATTCTTTCTAAAGGCCTAATCACAATTCAGTGTTCAGCAAAATGTATATCTAAAGCTGCCAGCCTAGATATCTGAGCTATGGTGCAGGCTCATTTGACTCTGAAATACAAAAGAGGATGACAAGAAGTAAGGGCAAATCACTCTCTGTTTTGGGCTAAGTGGAAAGTCTGGAACAAGGAATCCTACCCCTGAGATTTGGCTGCATAACACACGGACAACTTTCCCCTGCTCTATGGCTCTACAGACAGGAAAGAAATGGTAAAGCTGACATGTTACATCATCAAACACACTATTCATTATGGTCTACTCCTGACTTTTTTCCCCCATAGGGAAGTTTTCATGAGGTAAGGGCATGAACTCAAACCACTTGGCAAGTGTACAAACTGACCTTTAATCACCAAAGATAATGGAATATAAAATCTTCATTTGTGTTAGGATTGTCACCCTGGCAGAAAAGAGGAGTCTCTTTGTAGCTTATGTCCTTTCTGACTTAACATTTTATAACTAGTTTTAATGCTACTGCTGTGTCAAAGATGAGGGTACATGGTTTAATGTTAATGAAAAGCTGTACTTTAACTATTCCCCAGATAACTATACTGAGAATTTAACTGTATTAAAAATCAAACTAGTTTTAGGTAAATTTACTATTGAATGTCACTTTTTCCTTTGGTTCCAAAATTTTAAAGAAAGGATATTATTCAAAAAATGTTCCATGTCTGCCTCAGTCAAAGTGGCCTTGCAATATGTGCTGCTCCTGTGGATTTCTTTTCCGTAGTGAACTGCAGCTACTGCTTCTCTTTTCCCCCCTTAATTCCTTTGCAGAACATTTTTCAGTTGTGACATACAAGAATTGTGTGGAATGGTGATGGCTTAGGTGAGCCTCAGTTTGGTGGCAGTTGGTATAATTCATTTATGGAGTTATAAAAGTAAAAACTATAAATGATAGGGGAATAATTGGAGTGATCAAAGGCTTTATATGTTGCCCATTCAAGTAGGGACTCTTCCTGCTGACTTCTCAGTAGTTTTGGTCAGGCTCCTCACAAGCTGTTGGGATCTTGCACTTGTACTGTCTTCACAGTTATTACCTACTGAAGGTGACATGTTTAAATTTGGGTGAAGGTGACCATGTCTTCCTTTGCTTCTACTGTAGCAAACAGGATGGCTCCTTAGTCTTGACTAACAAATTTAGGTCCTACAGGGATACAAATAATAAGTCAAATAACATCATTTTATATACTTTAAACTTACACCCATGTCTTGTTTAGGCTTGTACAAGGTGCATTCACTTGGAACAGGAGACTGATGAGATGAACTTGCGGTATCCTTAGAAGTATAACTCGGGTCATTCACCTTCATCCCCTCACACAGTTCCATTACATGTAATCAGTACTTGTTGACAGCAATTCAGTGTGCAGTATACGAAATTAAGCCATGTGATCAGTTTTAGCAAAGACTTAACAAAGGTTGCATTTGTACATTTTCAACTTTGAGTACAAATGTCATGGGAATGGATTAATGTCCTGCCATTTTCTGTCCTTGTTACAATCTTTTTTTCTTTTCCCAAAGAATGTCATATCAGAATTTTAATGTCTTGTATAATCTGTGAATTATATCATTGTGCTCTACTGCTTTGACCTTTTCTACATACTGTAATTTGATGGAGTAGCCATTCCACTGCTCTCTTTTTTAACTGCTTTATTATCCCATTGGGAATGTGTAGTCTGGGCAGACATTCAGAATACACTCCACCCTCATTTTGCCATCAACTGTCTGCCTTTTCATTGCTTTACAGGGCTGTTATTCAGGCTTCATATTCCTTAATTGGTAACTAAAAGGGAAGTAGGCTTATCATCAAGGAATGTTATGAAGAGAGGAGCTTGGAAGGAGCGACGTGTACCAGAATACCAAAAAGTCAAAGTAGTGTTGCATAACATATTTCTTAAAGTAGTGTAACAATATATGTTCCCAGATGATGCAGAATTCATTTGTGCTATGACAAAGGTGATATCAAAGTGGAAAAAGAAATACTTTCACCAGTTCTCTCTATTATCTGGAGACAGTACACTTGTGGCCTTAATGCTCTACTAATGTAAAAAAAGACATGGCATTTGAGAGAATACAGGAACAATGTTACAATTTTATCAGTGCCAATCTGTGGAAGAATGAGATTGAAGTGTTAGAACTATAAGAACAATTATTGAATTTCACACTGTTTTTGTTTGAAGGTTCATCAGGAAAGTGAATGATTTTGCTTTCTGTGATGCCTTTACAGAGTGATGTTGGTCTGCTGTGCAAATGGCTGTTCTCTGGCATGTTACAAGAGTGCTTTAGGTATTATTTGTTCTTCTATTTTGTTAAACTTTCTCTAGCTTGTTTACTGTACAAGTTTCATAAGGCTTTGTACTTAATGTACTGTTTTGAAACGGAATATAATAATAGAATTCACTGTGACTGAAACATGGTTTGAAAAGAAGAATCAGTTTTGGCTAAGGAGAAACTATTTTTGAAAAGCAGAGATTCCGAGCACAAGTTATTTGAAATGTACATTTAAATGTTTATCAGAGGAATTGCCTCTTATTGTGCTTTCATCACTTAAAAAACTTGAAACAAGTTTCAAGGCATAAGAAAAAGTGTGTATATGCTACTGAAGTTAAGGCAAGGCACTACAAATTTTGGGAATGTATTTTTGACTCTTCACCCTACTTTGAAATAGCAAATACTTTCTATTGCAACCAAAATATTCACAATACAGAGAAACATCTCCCTTTCACATCCTTTGGTGAGTTCCTTTAGAAAAGTCTCAGCCTCTGGGCTTTGCCATTGGTCTTATATGTTGACATTGTAAGACCTGATTTTTGGCTCTTGGCTCTGAGCTGTAGCATCTGCAAACCCTGTTCTGTCTTGCTGTTGAACAACCTGCAAAGGAAGCTGAAAGGCTGTGTAGGAACCAGGCCCAAGGCTGAGCTCCCTGCAGAGACCAAATCAGGGGACAGAAAAATATTGGCTTTGTTACTTGTAACTAGAAAACAAAAAATATTGCCATGACTGAGAAGATATCTTAGATCCTTCTTTCATCTTTTTGTCTTTCATTCACTTCCTACTATTAATATATAAAAAGAGGCTTTTTAGGAGCTTCTTTATCTGATTTTCAGTTTATTCTTCCTTTTTTTTTTTAATGTATTTCTTCTCTTTATTGCTATTCATTTTCTTCCTCTTTTCTGCATTTGCTAACCAATCAATTTCTCTCTTGAAACTCCCCCAGAATATTGTCTTTTACTATAATTTGCTATAATCACCCATCATAGTGATACACTGTAGAAGGCACAATAGCTCCAAAACCAGACAGACAAATGGTGCTTATTTTCAGCCAATTTTCATTTATGTGATTTTTCTCTTTTTCTTTTGTTCTTTCCAATGCCTGTATGTAACTCCTTGACTCTTTCAAGGTCTCTCTGATGTGACTCTGCCTCAGGAAGATGACTCATTGTTCTGACCTTCACTTCGCCCTCCTCATTTTGATGAGGCAACTTTCCACTTTGTAAAACAGAAAGCTGTTTTCACTTGCAAAATCATTTTATTGTGCCAGTCAAATTGCACAAGTGATAGCAGGATGAATCTTTCTGATTTCCCACTGAGGCTAAGGGAACATTTAAAGACTCTTGCTTTGTGTATATGTGCACTGGGTTTTTCTCATTTGTTTTTGAGAGCCATCTCAAAACATTTGCAACACAAATTCTTTTCTCTTTGTTTTGGTTTTGTATTTTTTCATTAGCTAGTTGAGTAATTTTGGTGCAGACAGCTCTTAGCGAGTGTTCTGGAGTCCTGGCTGTGCACAGGAATTTCCCTTGGTAAGAATCAGGAGTTCTGACAAGTAGACATGTAAGATTTTCTTGATTTAAAATTAAGAGAAAACAAATTTATTATTTTAAAGAATTATTCCTTCTCATTGATGGAGCCTACTAAGAAACCCATAGAGGGTTGTCTAAAATTCCTAATTTGTTGTATGTGTTATTGCATTCAACTGCTAGCAGTTAAAGGAAGGAAAGTTTATATTAGAATAAATGTCATATAAATTTGGGAGTATGTATCTATCCTCATAGTTCAGGTACTATTTCAAGAAAAGTTTCTCATAGACTTCTGTGCTTTCTGATATTTTTATTTCACAAAGATCTTAGAAAAACATAAATCTCCCTTGCTGTCTTAAGTGTTATAGAAATAAATAAACAGGGTCACTTTACTTTACTCTCATCATTTTAAGCTTAATTATGGAATTTCCAATGCCCCACTTAAAAATATCTGAATTACCAAAATTTTATAATGATTGCCATTGCCAGGACCGCTGTGTTTTCCTTGCTTTAAGTGCTAAAAATTTTGTGCTGGCCTATCAGAGTCATATCTTCATCAGTGCACACAATTAAATGCTCTTGGCTACATTTTTGAGCATTTTTAATTAGGAAACACCTGAATTATATTGAATTCTTTGAGAATTTTCTATATAGGGAAAAGAGTTACAAAATGCATCTAATTTGCAGGAACCATTATTCTGGGTATATAATGGAACTCCAATCCAGAATGACAGGAATTGTAAGACAGTTCTGTTTGAGGATTTTTATTAGACTTATTCTAGTTTTGTGCAGTGTCTGTGTTAAGCCAGAAATGCTTTCAGGTTTTTGGTTTTTTTTTGTTTGTTTGGTTTTTTTGTGTGTGTGTGGGGGGGGTTTTTTGGTTTGTTTGTTGGTTTTTGTTTTTTTTTTTTTAATTGTGTGGCCAGGGTGAAGCAAAGTATTGATTTGGCAGCATTCCAATTGTACAGGGCAGTGCCAGGAGTGAGAAGGTTTTCTGTACAGATCCTCTGCTGGTGATGATACAAAAACAGCACCAGGAGGCAAAAAGCTCTTCTTTGGGATGTCTTCACAGGAACCACTTTTAGGTTGTTATCATGAGTCTTATGATACTTCGAGCTGTTCAAGAAGTACTTTTTGATTGTACACAGAGTTCAAAATGCGAATCTGTTTTTTTTTTTCCAGTTTGAAAGCCAGTAAAATAATTACAAGTTAGTGTTAAATCTGAATAATTTTCAGTAATTTTCATGATCCTTTGAAATCTGTTTCGTGATAGTTCCAATTGTCATTGTAGTCAATTTATTATGTAAGTTTTGTTTCTTCTGGACTTGCCGTTCACCTTTCGTAAGTGAGAAACTACTTCTGTCTTCTCTTTTCTCCCCTTTTCTCTCTTCTCCCCTCTCTCCTCTTTTGAATAGGAATGCTAAGCTCTTTTATTTGAGTTAATTCTGAACAAAGATAACACAACTAGCAAACTGTATTCCATTAAGTCATCATTCCTGTTGTTTGTTTGTTTGTTTTATTGCAATGGTTTCAAGACAGTCACTGTTGAGAACTGTGACCTTCATTTATTACAAAATGTCCAATATTGACTTGTTTCCCCTATTATTTTCTTTCTTCACCTTCCTCATAGGGAACAATTTCTAGTGCCTTTTATTAGCTGTATGATGGAGGACAACAAGTACAAATGCAAATACTGTTCTTTGTTATAGTCACAGATTCCAGTATTAAATTTTATGAAGCTGTTTTTGAACTGGCAGTTTTGGTTTTTATGCTTACCCTAATTTATGGTTCTAGTGATATCTACGTAATAGGCACTCAGAATGAAGAAACTGTAAAGCATGTCACATTTTTGGACAATTCTTCTCATAAGCTTAGTTTTAATTGTTGGCCCATGTTCCTGTTAAAAACAGCACTGCTGTAATACAAGTGGATTTTATAATTTTTAAAGTTTTGGGGAAAACTGTGGAGTATTGTAAGAAAGAGAAAATATATTAATTATTCTGTACATGTGTTTTTTCCAACAACTTAAAGGCACAAGTTTTCATCAAAGCAAAAAAATCAGAATGCCACTTAATGAAGGAGGAAATTAAGTTAATAAGAAATGCAAAGTCACTAAAATACTAAGTAATATTTCTAATTATTTTTTAGAGAAAACTCTGAAATTGGGCTGAAGGTGTGTCTTCATAAGGTTTTTAGAATTATGTTACTCATATAGAAAACTTCCATAACAAGAAATGTTTTGTGTCCTTTATGCCTCTTCAGTATTGATTGCTTTACTTCTCATTATCTATTGCATATTTGGATTCTTTAACTTTTTCTAAAGCAGCTGTATGAGAAACTCATTTTAGATGCCTTTCTAGTTGTTGCTGTCTTATGCTTTAATAACTGTTGGTGGTAATTTATTTGTTATTTGCACATAGACCCTCTGGATTTGGTAGTTTATGAATGTTTTAAAAGTTAAATGGATCAATTTTATCTTTTTTTTCATTATTTTAATTAGATGATATGAACTCCCTTCCTTCCATGGACCATAATCTTAATACATGCTGGGTTTATTTCTGTTTTCTCCATTCAGGAGTATAAATCCAGATGCTACCATACACCACATAATTAAAACCTGACTTAATGATCATTGCTTTTCAGACCCAGATGACAGGACATTAAGAGAAAATGAATCATCTTCCTACTTCTAGTTCTTCCTTACCCTTCAGCTGCTGACACTTCATGTGCATAATAGTCCCCACCTCCCAGAAGGAGATTGTAGCTCCTCTGCTTTCTTTTCCAGTATTATCACTGTACCTGTGTCTGTGACCCACCCAGTACCAGGGGGAGCATCAGACCTGTTGCACTGTCCATCCTGATGCTGCCTCACAAGGTAGTTACTTGTCCAGGAAGATCTTGGGAAGATCCCAGTGCATTTCCAACAAGGACTGGAAGTAAGCAGACACACTGCTGGTCTCTTACACAATTTATTGCAATTTGTAGCAACTGGGTTGTCTTGGTCTGAAGCTACCACTGAGGAACTGTTGGAGCTCCCTGGGAAAGGAGCCACATCACTAGGTCTGAGAGAAGCTGCTTTTCCCCACTAGCCCCTTTATTTGAAGGGGAAGGCTTTCTTCTGTGTTGCAGATGATCAGCTTGCAGGCCCTCTCTTTCCTTCTCTAGCATCTCACTATACATGTGAATGCTTGCTGACTGGAAACATAATGATGTGAATTGTTAGACTGTGAAACAGGTTTGACCTGGTGCAACATACTGTGTTTATTGCCCTGTCCCTCTTGAGCTCTCAAGAGGGACATCTTTGTATTCCTGCAGTGGATTTTACTGGTTATCTCTAAAACTCTTCAATTTTACAGTATCCCAGGAAGGTTTTCTAAGGAGCTAAGACACATATGATTGCACTCTGTGTCCTATACTCCCAAAGCTTCTTAAAGCTGCTGGCTAATTCTATCAGGGTTTGACAGAACTTTTGATAACATTTAATCCCCATGTGCTCTGTGAAAAAATCAATGACTGGTCAGAGGGCAGTGACCAGATGAGTTCTGTGGTGGCAAAGAGAGGCAGAGCTCAGTTTGTGCTGGGGCTGTAGCTGTGGGCTGGCACCCAGTGTGTCCACAGCCCTGTCTGCTGGGGGGTGGAGTGAGGTGGCTGCTGCCTGCTCTGTCTTCAGCTTGTAGAAGTATCAGAAGAAATATTAATTAATTGTGATTCTTCGTAAATCAGGTGTTTGCATCAAGTTTGTAGACGAGTGTGTCTCTTTTGGCTGTTCGGGTCTGTATTTCAGTCGTGAACCTGTTGGGAGTGTATAATGAAATGGTGTTTTTTTTCAGTGTAACCTAGAGATTACTGATTTGCTTCTGAATTCACCAGCCATTCCATTAATTTCTTTCTTTTCCTGTGCTGCTTGAAGTCATAGATGCATGGACATCTACATGTGGCTCAGCCTGTGTGAACACTGAAATAAACACTGACATAGTTCAGGGTATGTGTATATATATATATATATATAGGTATCTATATCTATCTTACTACAAGGTGGTAAGAAAGTCAACAGCATCTCCGCTTGGAGACAGTGTGATCCTTACAGTAAGATTAGACTTCTTCTGTTAGAGTTTCTGACTGAACTAATAGTTATCCTGAGCTGAATCCTTACTTCTTGCTAAAGGTGTCCTTACAGTTTCCCAGGGGAGGGTAAGATCTGTAGGACTATGTCTTGTCTTTCTTTTGTCCAAATTATCTCAGGGAAGGGGATTTTGTCAGGATTTCTTTATAGTCAAACAACAGTCTTGGGCAGAACTCTTGGTGCCCGGGTATCTCATTAGGTGATTCTTACCTGTCACAGCAGATTTGCTTCCAAAGTTTCTTTATTTCTGGAATGGATGACCATTTTGGTTTTCAGTGATTTTTGTAGGAACAAGGTTTCAATCTTAAACAAATCAATGTAAGAAAAGTAGGTGAAAAGGTAAAGAAAGACAGTTGAAAAAAATGTTGGGATGTTTTTACATCCAATTTCACGACAGCCTTCATGAAAACTGCTTATGTGACAACCAGACTATTTTTTTTCCAATAGACAAAAAAATCTCTGGTAAAAATCTGAAAAGCTGCAGAGTGGATGAACCTTCCCCTAGAGTCTGGTCGTAGTGAGATTTCTGTGCAGAAGTTTTCATCCAGAACCCTAAATACTTCCACAAGGGGTTGGATAAAGAACTCTCATATTTTTCAAGTAAATTGCTGTCTGTCTACTATAGTTTTTTTTTCAGTCTTCCTGATGTGAAACTAACCCCACTTAAAATCTGTGGGGAAGGAAGGGAATTTGTAGCAGATGGCAGAGAGTTTTGAAGAGAATAAAGTCCCCTTGATTTCTCCTGAATTACTTTGCCATCCATCATTAGATGTGCTCTGTTTGGATTTAGTAAACCTTTTGTGCTTAGTTAAATAATGACTTGATCACAGCCCAGAGAAATAACTCCTGATGTTTTGTTTGGTGTGATTCCAGTTGAAAGGGAGGTAACTTGGTTTATCTGGAAGCTGAGAGGTAAAAAACCCTTATGGTTGGTGATTGTAATTACTGAAAACTTCTTTTTTCCTGTAAGAATATAGGAAGTTACCCTGACTATGAAAAAAACCCTTTTCAAAATGTGGTGCATCTAATGCATTGTGGTGTTCCTGCTCTCAGTGCTGACCCAGAACAAATCCATCAGGTTGCACAGGTATTTGTAGGAATAATATTGCTGCCTGATCTATGGTGAATTTGGCATCTAGCAACATTTGTGGAAAAAAATAATCAAGGAATACTTCTGTTTTGCACCTGACAACTCATCATTCCTGGAGTTCCAAGCAGCAGGTTCTGGTTGCTGACCTTACACCCATTTTCTTTCAAAAAAAGTGTGAAAATAGCTAAATAAAATCATTCCTCTGTTTGGGTTCAAATAAAGCACATTTGCCAAGAAAGAGGACTATTGCAAAGGCAGGAACTCCAGCTTCCAGTGAAGTTTAGTTGTTGAGCTACCTCTACCTTTTCATAAGATATTCTAAAAAGAAGGATGACTTAATGGAAGTGCCTTATCTTCAGGCACTGTCCTGACACAAGGAGATCTGGGTGCAGTGTCTAACTTGGGCGAGGTTTGGAGATGGTGTGACATGTTTTAGATTAGACTGACCTTATCTATCAAGCTTTTTACCCTCTTCAAGAAAGAAGGGTCTCCTAAACAGTGCTATTTGTGGACTTCCTAATGTGTTTGAAGACTGCCTTACCTGATGGGCCAACATCTACGTTAACATGTGCAGCACAATAGAAATAGTAATATAAGTCAAACAGCAAACCATTAGAAGACATGACTTGTAAGAATGAAAGAGTTTCCTCCTATGTAATTGAACTTCAGGCTCTATAAAGTCAGTAGCAATGCACCCTCTTTGCAGAGCTGTAGCATCACTCTTATTGCCATTCATATAACTCAAATTAATCATATGCCTCCTTACTTGCAGTTTAGTTCTAGTTCAGGGTCATAAAGGGCTTTGACTTTTTCTTTGAGCAAAGACAACTGAAAGCAGTTTTGAAGGTAAAATGGGAATTCTATTGGAGTGGGATTAATTTAGTTTCTTGTGGATTTGCTTCCGTTTCCTTTTGACAATCCTTTTGGGTGTAAAAGGCTGTTGCATGTGTGCCATGAATCTGATGTAAGGGAAACAATCCTTTCTATCTGAGATAATTCATTACTCCTTTGTGAAGTTGCATTGAAAAAATCCCACCTTTTCCTCCCGTGGTGTGCACCTAAAAATGAAGGAGCTGTACTATGGGAGTGTGGAGAGTGTCATTTGCTCAGTTGCTGTGCTGATGGGGCCACAGAAATATCTCACGGATATTTAGATAACTGTGAGTGTTACAATGTATTAGAAAAATATATCAGGGGAGGTGTCACAGGTTTCCTCGTAGTGTTGCTTTCATTTCATATGAAGTCTGATGGAGAAACTGAGTGCACATGTAATTGAATTAAACTTTGATAAATAGGAAATACATGATTTCCATCCTGAATTCTAAGCTTTAAAATCCCATGAGGTGTTTGTGTAATGAACATTTTGAGTTAAACATGTTCCTTTTTTCCCCCATTTTTAAAGTACTTTGTTATGGAACAGTTTCACTGGCTTCTTTATTTATGTTCTTAGTCTTTCAGATACTGTGATAATACCTGAACAATTTGTTGAAGCCTATCAGAGCCTCATCTCCTTTTCATGCCTTCCTAAAGTCCCTTGGCTTAAATTAAGAGAATGTGAGAGAATATGAGAGACTCAGGAAGAAATCTGCTGGCTCATTGAAATCTACTGTTTTCCCCTGCTTTAAAAGTAGTTTTGATTTAGGTTTTTTGGGTGTTTTGGGTGGTGTTTTTTTTTTCCATTACTATTTTTTTTCTTTCTTTTCTTTATTAGTACAAATTCAGAACAGAGGAACACAAAAAAACCTAGAAGCCTGTTTGTCACTTTCGGGTCCAGATGTTCTTGTGAGTGTCAAAGCACTTAATGCATTGCTTGCAAATATTAGTTAAGACAGAAGATTGCTTTGATTAAACCCGTTTCCAGCCTGCTGCTGTTTGTAGCCCTGCTGGTGATAAACGATGGGAACAGTGTTTGATAAAAGTATCAAAGAACTAGTTTATGGGTTTAAATTCCTCTGAGATGGAGAGATGTACAGACTTCATGGAAATAACAGAATCACATCTTTTTTTTTTTTGTTCATAAACAGTGACATGAAGGTCAGCTCTCAAACAGCAGCTGTAGTTAAAAATATTGTGCATATTTCTAGTAATACAATAATTTGTATTGTTCCAGAAACTTTCCTCTGGTTACTAAGATGCATAAAAATCCAGAATATTGTCAGAAAATGCAGATCGTGGACATTACAGAAACTGGAGCCCGTTTTTCTACCTGTAGAGAGGAAGGAATTAAATTTCCTCTTGTTTGTCTAAATAAATTTTCCTGGCTCTTTCTTATGGCCCTTTCAGATACACTGCTTGTCCCCCAAAGGGCTGTCCTGTAGTCTCATAACACTGCACAGCCTCTAAGTCACTTTGACAGCGTGAAGGAATGAAAAAGTGTGCCAGAGAAGTCCCAAAGCCGCTTTTATGGTATATATGCCCTTACCTGGAGGGGCTGCACTGGTGCCTGTTGGCAGCTGCTGCAGTAGGACTGAGCTATAGATCATCCAAATGGGCCTCCCAGGGGGCTGTGCTGTTATTTTGTGCAGAATTGAGGGAAAAATAAAAGTACATTTTAAAAGGATGGAATATGTGGGCATTTTAATCCAAAATTTTTATGTCCTCGTTAACTCCTGTAATTACCCAATACAGGTTTGTGAGCAGTCACACAATGACTGTGGACAAGGCAGTCCAGAGCAAGATTTTTAAGGCAGGTGCTCTATTTTGTTTCTTTTCTTGAATGGAACTGAAACTACTTGGTTTGGTTACAGTTGCCAGGTTTTCTTCATGAAATTCCCTTTATATCAAATGGTTTATACTGTCCTTTGTAGATGAGGATTTACATTCATTCACAGATATCTGGGTGAAATACCAAGATAACTTGGTGTGATAAATGTGAAATCTTGGGTCTCCATGGCTATTGCCTGTATTAACCAAGATACACATCCCAAAAGCCTACAGTGGATTGAGGAGCCGTGGAGTGTGCAGAGATAATGCAAAGAGCAGCAACAGCACCAAAGTCAGTTCAAGACAGTCAATTTTAATAAGTTTTAAATGGCTGCATTGATTAGTTACATTCACCTAAATCACAGTTTAAAAAGAAAAAAAGAAATCAGCCATTTTCTGCCTAACAGCAATAAATAAATAATTTTTATTTAGAATATCTGATGGTCAGTGTAGAAAAATTTTCTACCAAAGGATGAGTCAAATGAGATCAGGACAACAGTAAGAAAATAAAGTGATATTGGGGAACAGGACAGTATGATTTTTTTTTTTCCTGGATACCTTTTACGTTTTCTGGCTCTCCAGTTTTAATCTATAAAATGATAGCTTTCTGCATTTATTAAGTTGTGAGGAGCTGTGTTGTGAACTTTGCAGAGCAATTGAAGTTGAGTTTCCTCCCAAATGCAGCTGTGTCCTCTTTTCCACTGCCATTGGTACAGTCCAACCACGAGCAGGCACTGGGATCAGAAACCAAGAGAATTGCTTACTTTGTAGTAAATAAGTAATGGCAGGTGCTTATGTATAAAATATGTGGGATGTGTGCACAGATGTACATGTGTATATACACACACATTTATATATACACTGAAGTTACTATTTTTTTATATATAAAGCAATGTATCTATGTTTTTAAGCATTTTCAAGTCATAATTTACATATAAATATATGTACCTGCACAGTGAATCAGAGAAAAGGACATTCCATTCACTCAGTGGCTGTGCTCAAATAATAAAGTAATTTTGTAGGTCAAGAATGGTATTATGGAGATACTGATTTTACCTCTGGCCTTATCACTGTTGTCCTCTTGTTAAAACTAGAGAACTTGTGCTAAAATGCAAAAACCATCTTTGCAAAATATTTCAGAAGACACCACATTGTAATTGTAACTTTTATAGACACTTATAATATTAGTATGTAAAATGAAACATGTATTTTTTTCAGTACTGGTCTCCATTTTTGAGGAAAAGCAATTATTTGTCACGAGTATTGTTAAAAATACAAGTTGTTTTCATAGTAAGTGATGTAAAGGACAGGGATCTTATGCTAAATACTGTAAACGTTCTAATAATGTGAATTCACTGTAATTCTGTTATTATCTTGGTATATTCATTGGAAAACCAGTAATAGAAAAAAAATGAAGTAAAATTTAGTATAAAACAAAGGACAAGAAATTTATTTTAAAATCTCAGAAAGGAAGATCTACTCAAATCAAGTCTAATTCTAGAACATGCGATTGAAAGGGAAGAACAGAGGTTTAATTATGGGGTTAGCTGTCTCTGGTAGTAGTGCACTTTAGAATATATCAGCATATTACAAAAATACCTTGTAATACTTGAAAAATAGAAAGAGTAGCAATTACACTGATTCCAGGTTTTAAAAGGAAAAACGTGGTTTATGCTAGGGAGGCTACAAAACACAGCCAGTTTAGGAAAGCTTTGTTAATATATGTGACATTTTAAATGTTATAGGTAATGTCTTTTCAAGTTAGTTTTTCCAGCCTAGTGTAGATAATGCAATAATGAGGCATTTATAGAGATTATATTTTAAAAGTTATGCATGTACTACTTTTTAACCTACAGAATTGCACACAAAAACAGAGCGGCCGTTCAGGAAATCATTAGAGATGTTCACAGTGTAGAAGAGAATAAATTGAACTTTACTGGGCTTAATGGCTTTTCCTAAATACTTCTTCCATCCTTTTGAAAAGTCTCCCTTCTGTAGTGCTGTGGTTTTTAAAATGTGTTCATCTCCTCTGTCACAGGGACCAAAATTTCTCAGGTTTGCAAATCCTCCTCAGTCCTGTAGATCTTGTGAGATATGAGGTTACTTGGCTTGCCCTGCCAGCTGCACAGAGCCAGCCAGTTGGCTTGGTAAGATTTTTGCCCTCAGCTGGAACCTCAAAAGGTGTAACCTGACCTGAAGTTCTTCATGTGGGTGAGCCCCACCTTGTCACACAGACTCACCTGTGACTTCTTTACTTAGCTCTGCAAACATGTGATGCAGCTTTAGTTTCCCATAAGAAAATTATTGACTTAGAAAACTGAATTTCTTTCAGAAAAACCAGGAGGTCAGAGTTGGGAAAGTTTGTTAGTAATCTTCCTCACTAAGTGGAGAAAGACTAAAGACAGATGTAACATATCCTACTCTGTAAGTGCTGGAGTTTCCATTGTCTTGGAATCTCAATCTAGTCATATATGAAGATTATGGAGATCACAGAATCACAGACCATTCTGAGTTGGAAGGAACTCACAAGGATCATCGAGTCCAACTCTTAAATCAATGGCCCACATAGGGGATTGAACCCATGACTTTGGCATTATTACAACCAAGTTTTAACCAACTGATAAAAAATGTTGACACAGAAGGAAAAATAGAGAAAAGATGAGGAAATTAAGAAAAGAAAGGATCAGAGAAGAATAGAAAAAGCATGTTCTGCAGCAAATAGAAATATCTTTGAATAGAATGCCAGTAACCATGGGGGATCTCTTGTGAGTGCCAGTGAAAGACTTAGAACAGAATTGGACCAGACATAATATAATGTTTTTCTGGCCATATATCAGTGAATTAATCATTACTCTGACTTGTTTGATGTATCAACAAAATGCATCATTACATTGAACCATCTGAATTTTTTACAGTGTAATACATCATTGGTAAGGTAGAACCCTGATGATAAACTAGCATGCAGCCAGGCTTCATTATGTTAAATTAACTAAAACAGGATTCTTTAGCTTGATAAATATATCATGTAAGGCATTTCATCAGCTGGGAGACTGAGAGATAAAAGACAGGTGAACTAGCACATGTTGGAGTGTAACAGGAGAGCAAACAGCACAATTTGATGTGTTTTGGATATGAAATATAAGTCTAGCATGGCTGTGGAAATAATTGGATAAACCAACACTTCAATCATGAAACTTGTCACTCTGTAATTACCTCTTGAGTTCAGCATTATCATGTTGGTCTGTCAGCAGAGAAATGTGGAATGGTAATGGAGAATGCATATCTGGAAGTGTCAGTGTTTCTCTGTACAGACGTGATCATTAAGAAGGGAGAAGGCTCGAAAGGTGCAGTCTCCTGTATCTGCAAAAAAACAGATGACATTTTAGTCACAGAGAAAAGAGAAATTCAGTAAATTACATTAAGCCACAATATAATATATTTATTTCCCTCCCAGATCATCCTCAGTAGCTGAAAGTGGCCAAGTTCCATACACATTCTAACACGATCTGATTGATATGAAAAATAAACCATGTCCATGTGCCTCTAACTTTGCTACATTTAAAAATAATAACAGGAATTCTGACATTTTAGCATTAAAACCATAGCCCCATCTGTCACTGAGTTAAGAAAATCTCAGGTGGTACTTTTAAAATACAGCAAATTGAAATAATTCCTGATGGAAAACAATTCAGAGCGTGACAAACAAGTACTTTTAGTCAAGTATTAATTTTGTTATATATACATTTGTAGTTAAGAACTGTTATACTTCATTCCTATAAATTTTTTTGATTAAAACTCCTAAATTTCAAAGCTGTGGTGATTTTTTGGTGAAGCTCTTCTTTACTAATTCATATAAATGTCTTAGTTGTCTTCTAAACTAAGACACTCCATTTGCAAAGGGAAGACTTCATTCTGAGGGTTGAGCACATGTTTATTCGTAAAACTTGTCTGGTTCTTAAAATGCTTATTGACATAGGTAAAGGATGGGAATAATCATTTGGAAGATAAGTAATCACTTATTACTTACCAGGTGAAAAGTATGGCCTTTTAGCATTTAGCATTTCTGAATTTTAAATTAAAAACTCCAAAAGAAGTTGGTGCAGTGGGGTTATGTATGGAACAACCACACAGGGATTCACTTCTCAGTTCACTCTTCTTACGTGGATTGGAAAACCACCTTTCATCTACTTATTTAAGAACATTTCAAATAGTCTTTTGTGGTGCTTGAAGATTTAAGAATTGGTCTCTATCCTTCATAAAATGTTGGACAGCAAGGTAGTAGCATCAAGCATAATGTGTCATTTTGAGTCAGTATATTTATTCATTTCCTAAATTTAAATTTGAATATTAATATGGTTTGCAGAAAGTAGTCGACTAAAGAAATCAAATCTAATTTAAAAATTCATGGCCTGCATAAGCAAAAGGACTTATGGAATACAGTTAAACATTCAAACCTAATTAAAAATACCATAGTACATTAAAAATGAGGGAACTTTTTTTGTGACACCTATACCCCTGCAAATAATTTCGTATTTCCATTAATACTATTTGTTTAGTGTTCTCCATTAAGCTAATGAAGTGCTGAGAGATAATTTGGGAGACATAGTTTTGTGAATTTTTTCTTTTTAGCCTAATCCTATGTGTGTTTCAAGCCCTCCACTGATTATTTTCGAGTTGGCTGTAAGGCTTATATCCACTAAAAAGCCACACAATAGATGACCACCAGAATCAGCTATGCAAATACATTTGAATTTTACCTCTGTTAAAAACAAAGGTACAAGTTGAGTCATTGTTGGTATTTATTTCTTTCTACAGCATTTCTACATATGCAAGCAAATGATGTTGTCATTTAGAATTGGTGAGCAAAGCACGTGTGTATGTGTGCATGTGTTATGTGGGTACATAATATGTGTGTGTGTGTGTGTATATATATATATAAATGAAAGAGTATTTTCCACGTCCTAATGTTCAGGCTACTGCCAATGAGAACAGAAAGGTTACAGTTGATGGAAAGATTCGTGATTCAAATATGGTTCCACAGATACCTGGAACATTAAGCATCTTTACAAGCATCTTCCTTTTCAATTTCTTCTATTATCATAGAAAGGTTTAGGTTGGAAGGGACCTTAAAGATGATCTTTTCCAACCCCCTGCCACAGGCAGGGACACCTTCCCCTAGACCGGGTTGCTCGGAGCTCCATTCAACTTGGCCTAGAACACCTCCAGGAATGCGACATCCACAACTTCTCTGGGCAACCTGTGCCAGTGCTCACCATGCTCACAGTAAAGGATTTCATCCTAATATCTAATTTAAACCTACTCTCTTTCAGTTTGAAGTCATTTTTCCTTGTCCTGTCACTACATATGATTTTTTTTCACAATAGGACCCTGAAACTTCAAGCAGAGATCAGTATTTCTTTTAACTACCATAGACAGGATTTATTATAAAGAACACCCATTCCTTATGCAATATCCATCTCTTACCTTCATCACCTTCTTATGAAAAAACTCCAAATCAATTCTGTGGTTCAGGCCTGAAGAGCTGAATTCAGGATATAACTTTGACAAGTCACATAATATACCTTTTTTTCTCATGAGGAAGCAGATTCAAAAAAACCCCCAAAACAGTAGAAAGAGCCAGTGATGTTTTAGCTATCCACATCAAACTAGGGTTAGGCAACAGGTTAATTAGAAAATATGAAAGCTGTTATTTGAACAACCAAGTAAATAAGCATTAGAAACATTAGACAAATACTGTGTGATGATGAGCTATGCAAGCTGTTGGTTAGGGGGTCAACATTAAGCTGAAAAAGGCACACAGAGAATGGCTGGACACTTCTTTATGATTTTCCCATCACTTAATGATATTTTTATGCAGGTTCCACAAAATAAAAATAGTTGGCATCCTCCAAAAATAACTAGGACACTGTTTAAACACACACACACACCACACCCACACCCCCCCCAACCTGTAAATTCTATAAAAAGCCCATATTTCTGGTATCACAGAACATATCTAGCATGCTAAAAGTGCATTGGATTTATGCAATAGATTAGTAGCACTACATAATTCTTTCTGAATATCAACAGTCTAAAAACAGACATAAGAAAAAATTTCCAGGAGAGAGCTTTATAGCCCTTGGTGTCCTGTAGCACCATCCCTCTGCTTGCTTTGGGCAGTAGCTGAACAATGAAATGAGAGAGGAGTGAAAGGTGGAGAGTGCATGAAGAGCCACAAGAGTGTTGTCTCTAGATATGATGTGTACACAAATATACACAGAGAAAGAGCCAGTCTGCACTGTGGAGAAGAGCATTTGTGCTTAAATTGCATCACTGGATTTTTTTCTTTTCAATGCTATTTTGCCCTTTATTTAATTCCTTTCTCTTCTTTCTGGAATCTCATCAAGAAACTAATCGACAGAGTAGAAGAGCATTGGCTTCGAGTACCTTTCATACAGCTATTTTAATCAATTTTCAGCAGTGTATATGGGTTCATAAAAGACCTTCAATTAACTTGCACATTAACACTGGTTAAGCAATTTTAGATCCTTAACTTATCAGGAATGCTGTATGCAAGGGATTTGAAGAGCTGAGCAGAGTTTGTCATCAAACACATTTAATCACTGTGCTCATATTATGCTGGTCACCAAACAGAAAAGGAAACAAATGAATTGAAAATGTTGCTTCTCTGAGATTTTCCATTTTTTAATTTTTTTTCTGCCTATTACTGGCTCACAAGTTGGAGCAGGTTTTCTGAAAGGAGAAGTACTTGCTGTTTCTGTTGACCTCATTCAGAATTGCAGGTATTCGCTGTGTAAAGAAACCAATTTCGTTTGGTTTTGTAGTGGTTTGTAGTGACATTAGATGTCCTCTTTATATTGCACATTATCATATCTCTTAGTAGTAGTTACCAGTACACTTCACTTCTAAACTGATACGTAACTTTACCATTTGCACAGCGTTGCCAAAGTCAATGGAACAGCTTATACAGAGTTGCCACACTCTGCCCTGAGTCACTTGTTCTCTTGGGAGCAGGAGTTGTTACCTACACATAAAGTGCCTAGTGCTGCTCTTCTCAGTTTTAACAGCATTTAACTGATGAGATAAGATGAACTGATTGCTATGGAGCATTTGAACATTAAAGCTACATACATCTCAGAAAATCTACTAGAACAAAACTGACCTTTTTTGTGCTTTACTACTTATTTTAATGACTTTATGGAAAATATTTATTTATCTTATGCTTGTTTAATCTAATGCCTTAATACGAAACAAGAACTTACTTATGTTATAGACAGAAAAATGCATGGTACCCACTAGCCTTCACCATGAAGCACCTTCAATATTTTATATCAACTTCTGCTTTCAGAAACTGCAAGGTAAATCAAAATCCTACTAATGAAAAGAATTTTACTGAACTAAATAGGAGCTAATGCTTTTCATTATTTAAAGGT